>PPHD01013226.1:0-17486 GCA_002909625.1 Bambusicola thoracicus | reverse complement strand
AGCTCAGTCTGGTTATATATGAAGTATGCCTTTCGTGATTGTGACATTCCTGTTTCCAAAGTAAGATCCCCGCGTGCAGAGTGATGTTTGAACACGTTGCTATTAGCTGTATGTCCCGTGCCTAAGGGAATTTGTACTTAAATTATATGTCATGCTACGTATTCTTTGCGCGTTCCCAAAGCCTGCAATTTTCTGAGCATCCCATGGCACGAGGTGCTCTGCCAAGTGGGAGTTGCTGCAGTCTCTGACGGAAATGACAACCTTTCAGGCTGTACCAGCAAAGAAGTAATTTTCCTGCCCTATTGTGATGTAGCATTCTCACTTTCATTAAGAGGAAGTTAAAGTTGATTGCAGACGTTTGAAGTTTGATCATTACTTCGTTCGAAAGCAGATTACATGAGTAGGGATGTAGGCCAGGGAAGGGTGAATCAGTCATCACAGGCATTTCAGGCTCTTATCTGGCTTCAAATCTGCCATTATTTGTACATCAGATTTTCTGGAAGCAATCTCCTCTGGCGAGGAAAAGAGGAACTAATTCCTTTTTGTCCCCATGTTAAACCTCTTTGAGGGCCAGCATTCTACTAATGTTGACCTTAGCATTTCAGAGGCCATCATTTCTCTCTGTTCAGGTGCTTTTAAGTCTGCTGAGATGGAAGACATCATGAAAATACAGGGTGAGAAGTACTGTGGTAGAATCTCACTGTGGTTAAGTGACGCTGGAAAAAAAAGTAAAGCAATTGCCTGTGTGTGGTTGTGTACCGGGTACAAAACAGCATGTACCTGAAGCCACTAACACCTTGTACTGCCATTGGGGAACACCAGAGCAGGGCCTTTGGAGATGTTGCTTTGTATTAGAGTGCATCTGTACAAGTGTATTTCATCTTGAAACATCGATGGACTTATTAGAGAATAAAAACCTATTTCCCTAAGTCACCTGTGGAAAAGGCAGGTCACGTTGGTGTTTGTTTGAGGTTGGTTGTTTTGTATTTGTTGTTACTGCGTGTTTGTGTGAGATTTTTTACATGTGCACTGTAGAGATTCGATGGAGTTTACATGGGCCGCTCCGAAACTGTCACAGAAGGAAATCTTCATGTCCTTTGAGGTGGGGCGAGGGGGAGGGGGAAGCTATTTAGCCACAGGCCGTATTATTTTCTGTTAGAAAATGATTCCAGAGCGAGGTTAAAGGTCCAGTCCTCTGGTTTTTTCCTTTTTGGTGACTGCTGTACTGGATGAGTAAGTGCTCACCATGTAATAGGTGGGGAAGGAGTGCAGAGAGGCGTGCAGAGCCTGCCTGTATCCGCATTGCCTCCCTTCTGAGTAAGTAGAAGATAATTCCTACTCAGATTTCAGCCTAGCACATGTAGAAGAAGAAAAGCCTCATCTGTTTTTGAAAGCAAATCTCTCGCTAGAGTCACTACAGGGACTTTTCATGGAAATTAACACAATGCCAGAAACTGTTTATCTTTCCCCACCGGAGTTTTTAAGCATTCTTTTTCTAAAATGCAGCCCTTTCTGTTTGTTTGGATCATTTTATTATTGCTCATCACTGCTCAATTCAGGCAGTGCCAGGGTACGTGATTAGGTATTTCTGGAAACCAGGAGAGGTTTCAGCCGAAGGGTGAAGGGCGCTACGTGATGCTCCAGCAGCCCCGCGTGCCCACAGCTGAGGGCACAGAGGCCTGGGCCCAGTCGCTGCTGTGGTCCTTGGTAACCATGGCAACTGGTGGGTGCTGGGCACAGGAGGGAGTTCTGTGTGTGTTAGGTAACGGTGTTTGTGGCATTCTGAGAACCAGCCTTCACATGGGTCCGTCCTTCACGTGAAATGCTAAGACAAGGTCCTGCTGTCCTTGCTTAGCTGTTCCAGTGGAAGTTAGCACTCCTAGTAAACAGGAGTAAACTCCTAGTAAACTCCTAGCAGAAAAATAATCCTTGGTGTCCCCGCAGCCCTAATTGAAGACTGACACGGGAGTGTATGGAGCACAGTAGAAACCAAGGCTTGGATCAGAATGGGTGGATTGGCAGGAAGGAGACTTGTGGGCAACAGCAGCCGTAGAGGAGGTGGCTTTCTCTGCTGGTATTGGCAGGGCTTGAGCAGCTATAGACAAGTAGAGGGGAAGAGGCAATTACTTCGGGCTGCTGCAATTGCAGAAAGCGAGCTCAGCGGCAGGAGTTTAAAGATAGTCCTGTGTAGGAGGGCAGGGGGATTACATGAGGAAACAGCAGTAGCGCCGATACTCATTCTCACTGAATCCACAAAAGAGCTGCATTGAGGATAACATCAAAGTGGTGAGAATAAGCAGGCAAAAATGCAAAATGATTGATACGTAGATCACTCTGAAAGTAATGCCTTCTGTTTATTCCCATGGAACCTACAACAGATACAAAAAGCATAACGACACGATTTGATAGAGTAAAATCTCAGCTACCAAATGCTGTTTTTCATCAGTCAGCACCATGAGCTGTGCATTTTCACCAGCAATGAACAGTGAGTGATGAACACTCCTATTAGTCTGCACCAGCAGAGATGCCCCACTGTCACCACTGCTGAAATGCACCACCCACTGCCTCACTGTGCTCACATCCGCTGTTTGGTCTCCAGAAACATTCAGCAAGCATCAGTGAGTGCCTGTGGGTGCTATGTTTTCCACGGGGAGGAATTCAGTGGCACACCTTTGCTTCATACACACTTGCATGTCCAATGCCATTCTGTCAGACTGCGCCTATGCTGACATCTGTCACATGGCAGCAAAATGTAATGGGATATTGGTGGGAAGGTTCAACCTCTGCTGCTGTACCACCAACGTCCGCCTCTGCCTTTGTGGGCCAACATAATAATGTGGGAGGCATTACTTTCGGAGCAGCCCTCGTAGATGAGCCCAGTTTGTTGTGGAGACACAAATGGTGCTTCCACAACTGGTGGTAGAGGAGGAAACTGGGAAAGGGGGCTGGGAATCTGAAATATAAAAGATTGGAAGTTTGTAAGGATAATTCTTGTGCTGAAGGTAATAGGAAAAGCAGAAGTCCAGCAGCCAGCACTCTGGCTTCCAGATCTTTTCTCTGTCTTACCTTTTTGACTTCGTAAGTGCTGCTTTTACATATTGGTTTTTCTAAGCCAAAAGAATGTTTTCTCCTGAATCATTTATCTTGAAAGATGGATTTTAATTACGATCGACAGGCAGGAGGCACTAAAAACAAGTCCAGTGTTGTCCTTCCACAAAGTGAAATGGTGCAATCCCATGAAACAAAAAAGCAGCCATGCAATGGTATGTCACTGCTTTTCATCAGCAGTCATGTTTGTGACATCTGTTCTTGAAATTGTCCCCTTGTTTCCCTGATGTTTAAGAGAACCAAATTGGCATTGTGCATCACTTTGAATACAGCAAGATAAATGCCTGATAATTCCAGGCGCTCGAAAATATGTTTTGCAAATGGACATTGTCCTTCTGAAAAAGAAAACACTGCAAGTGGTTCTCAGTGCCCTCAGCACTCCCTGATGTCAGAGGTTTAATGAGCGGAACTAACTGCTGGAATGGCCTCGGGCCTGCAGGTATCACCAGGACATGGAGCTGCCTGCCAGCACTGCCCCTTGCACCAGCAGTAGTCAATAACCACGTTCTGTCACCCTGAGTCTAACTTCCAGTCCTAGGCACCAACAGCAAGTTGCAAAATCAGTTACGTCAAACCATGCTTTTGGTTACTGGGATTTGAGTTTACTTCAGCCGAGTTTGTTTGCATGAAGAAAGAACTGATCTGGAGATGTTTGGAAAAAAAGCCTGTGTTTCTGCTTCCAGAGATGCAGTAGTGCACAAACGTTCCCCTCTCCCTCCCTGTATTTTGAAAGCAATTTTCTACCTGAAACCTCTGAATTCCTCATTTCTGAGAGTTGCTTTGCACTCTTCTTAAGCAGCTTCCTAAATTGGCAGTGGAGATCTATAACGTGCCAACTATGTACTTAGATTCTGTACTGGGGGAAAAATAGTGTTTTTCCTACTTGGCACTTTAGTACAAATGAAGTAATAAAAGTGCCAGCAGTAAGCAGGCAAGATGCTGAATAGAAGTTGCTTAAGGTCTGTAGCAAATTTTGCAACTGCTGAAGGCTAATACCAGAAAGTATTAGAAGAGTACGTGGAGTGTTGTACCTGCCCATGTGGCACTGTGGGAGACAGTTGGTGTCAGGCACAGTGTGGTTTCATGAGGATGTAACTGCGGTGATTGACTAAGACAAGTGTGTTAGTGCGATTGGCTTCCCTGAGCAGTGTGCCAATGGCACCGTGCTGGTCTGATGCAGAATTGGAAATGGGGGGTTCCTGTGCTGAATGATGTCATGTGTGTCAGACCAAGGCTGTGGTGCTGCTGCTACATTTAGTTGTAGCGTTCATGCTTTAAAACTGTTGTATGTTATCTGAGAGCTCAGCAGAAGTCTTGCAGTTGATGCGCGTCTTCTAGTTTAGCAATCTGTTTTGCTTAATGATAATGGAGTTTTAAGGGAACTTGTTTTACAAACCACTGTACCGTATTGTTTGAACTGTGTTGTACAGACAGTGAGATGTAATATGGCTTCTTTCATCCTTAAAATGCTCGGCTCCTGAACTCTCTATGAAATATGGCTGCAGAGAGGTTTAGTTAGACTTCCTGATCCTGTAAGAGCTTCCTTTCTTCCTCCCATATCCCTGTTTTTTAAGCTCTGCTATGGAGGCCTGGTTTTCTGCCAAATTCGCTTGCCTACTTCAGTGTCCACTGTTTCTTTTTAGGAAGAGAATGGAGACTATACCTATGTAGAGAGACTAAGAATCCCGCTTGATCATGGGACCCTGCTGATGATGGAAGGAGCCACCCAGGAGGACTGGCAGGTAAGAATTCATTGGCAACCCTTATTGCGCTTTGCTTCCAGTGCAGTTCTCTAAGTATGTGCAAGGCACTGCCGTAAAGATATGGAATGTATGTTTTCTACTGGAATAAGTGTTTCAAGGCAACCCCCAAAAAGTTATGGGATTTTATTCAGCTGCTAAGTGATAATAAGGACTGCCTCACATGTAGGTGTTCATTGCAGTTCCTCAGTGAAAGTTGCAACCTGCAGCTGAAAGAGTAAAATCGATTTAGGACCTTGGAATATAAAGAAGAATGGCAGTTTATTTTAACAACCCCACAGTAATCTGCAAAGACCTTTGTTTTCCTCAGTGGCTCTGAGTAGTCAGAATGTGGATATCTTGTCTTACTGGAATGTTTAGAAAGGTAAATAAAAAGCCATCACAGAATGTTACAATTCTTCCCATTGATTCCCCGTATTTTAGACACACGAGCTCACGGATGTTTGTTTGTTTGGTTTGTTTTTCCATACTGCTGCTCCCAGCACCGAGTACCTAAGGAGTACCATTCCAGGGACGCACGGATAAACTTGACCTTTCGGATCATTTATCCGGAACCCGATGGAGTTTGGAAGTGAAGAGGCACTTTGGGCATTGTTGAATATAAACCAGGGGAGATCGAGAGCCTCAGATTCAAAAGAAGCCTTACAAGAAGGAGTTCTGAGAAACGTCTGATGGGGAAAAGAAGTGATGTCATGAAGAACTTTGACAATCAGAAGTTACCTGTTACGCAAGCTGTGCTGTTTTGTTTTCAGAAGTGGTGTGCTTTCGGGTGATATTAAATCGTACGCTTGGTTTGCAAAAGAATGACTATGCTAAAAAGAACGTGGAAGCTCTGAGAGGTACTGACCGGAGCAGTCAGCAGCTCAGAACTGACTCCAGGTTGCCGTAGTGGAGTTTGCCTGGCCTACTTGTTGTTAGGAACCAGTAAGCTGTTGGTTGCTCACCTTGATGTTAGGCCGGGTACACTGTGTGCGTGGTTATTGCTGCTGCTGAATGGAACCTGCTGTTCTGAACTAGAACATTGGGTTGGTGTGTCTCTGTGTTCTGTTTCAAGTAGGATCCAAGCATGGGTAAATACTCAATGCTGTGTAACACATTAGAAAACCTCTTCCATGCAAGAGTGAGTTGGTGTTAGGAAGATGTCTGTCTTCTCTTTGCCAACGTTTTCTGCAGTTTAAATTTGTTACTTGACAGGAGTGGCCGGGTTGTCAGTACTCAGTTATACCCATATATTAAGGTGTGGATGGCCTACAGGACAGGCTGTTGAGCTCTTTAATTCCCTGTGTATCAGCCAAATTTGTTAACAACTTCTTTATCTAAATTACCATACAGCTTTAGACATAGCTTATTCCTCTAGAAGGAATGCATGTTGTTAGAAAACTTGCTTTGATATCTAATGATGTCTCCTCTTTCATCCCAGTTCCTAAAGAGATACGTTTTTGGAAATATATTTTCAATTTGATGTTAATTCCTTCAATTCAAATCTGAGTTCTAGGCTCTGTGGTGCACCTCCTGAGAATGAGCGTTGAAGCAGGCAACGGTTTCCTTTAATGTTCATTTTGTTCGGGTAACTGATAGCTTATTACTCCCATATGCATGCCCAGTTGTGGCAGTTCTTATAGAGAGCCTCCTCCCTTAGCCAAGGAGCTCTGCAGACTTGTCCAGGTATTCTGACAAGGCACCATTTTAGCATCTGTCAGCTCAGACAAGCAACATTGGTTCACACTGCATTACCTGTAGTCTGCTGCTAGAGCGAGCAGGAGGTGGGGACTGCTGGGGACCTTTAAATCCCCACACTTCAGCCTATGGAAACGGCAACTCGTTTGAATTCAGCGAAGCCCAGATGAGTAACCGATGGCAGGGCTGTGCTGAAGAACAACAGTTTTTCACTTACTTTCTCAGCTTCAGTTTATAATGTTAGCAAACTGTGGTTTAGTTTATTTGCTCTGAGCTGTGAGAAGACAAAGGTTTGCCCCCGAATAAAGCAGTTTACAAGAGAGCTGCCGTATCCCGTATTTCTCTGCTGGGGTGATGTTGTTTTATCGCTGCCGTCCCCTCTGTGCCGCTCGCTTTCCACACCAGCGGCAGTGGGAAGAAGGCGTGTGGCGTCCTTCCTCCCCTGTCCTGCGAGGGGAACAGTTGGCATACAGGTCAGGTTTCTTCACGCCAGATGGGGTGTTGGGTGTTGTGGGTCCTTCCTTCCTCCCCCCCACCTCCTCCCAAAATGGCCCTTAGCCAGGTGGCAGCAGATTGCGGCCTCCTGCCCGCCGGAACAGCAGGAAATGGCTTAGAGCAGAGGAGATTTCAGCCCACATCTCCTCAGGAGGTCTTTCTGCGGGGACATTTTCTCCGTAGAGATCTGTTCCTTAATGCTGCGAGCACCCGTGCTTCTCCCAGTGGACGTGAGCAAAAGTAGCATTTAAAAGGTTCCCGGTGGTGTTTTGTGCGTGATGTTCGTTTGAGATGGTAAATGCAAAGAGTGTCCAACCTATAGATAGCTGAAGGAACTTTTTCCCTCATTGCGTGGATTTGAAAACAGTGCCTCTGGAAGCGCTATCCAGAAGTTTATTTTCCAGTCATGAGGCTTTCCTTCCTTCCTAGAATTGTTTTGACAGCACAGCATTCCCAGCCAAAAGCTTATTGAAAAGGTTTTAAACTCGGGATTCGTGGCAGTAGTTTAAAGTAGAATGTATTGCGGGGCCGTTGGGTCTATCCAAAAGCCAATGTTTTTACGTACACGGAGGAATCAGAGAGGGGATTTTTCCAGGGCAGTTTTGTTTTCGCTGTTCTCACCAGAGGCTGTGTGCCCTTAGGAGCTGGTGGAGCAGCTGTTAGGAGCCGCTCTGCCTGCAGAGCACTTTGGGGTTTTGTTTTCCATATTTCCCCGTATTCTCGCCATCTCTCCCAAACTGCCCTCCGTATACATTTGCTGTCCCAATCCCACTCCTATGTTATTTGTTCGTGTTTATCTCTCGTTGTCTCTCTGCAGCGGGTGTGTGATGGAGCAGATAGCAGCTGCCCTGTTACCTTCTTCCTGTTTCTTCATTGTGAAGTGTTATTTGCCAGCAGAGTACGACTGTCTTTTCCAAGGGAAGCTGAAAAATCGCACTCCTCAAAACCGCTCGTTGCCTGTGCTTTTCCAACAGATTGCCTTCTCCAAACTACGACTCCATGGTAAGGGGTAGGTGAATAGAGGCTGTCTTTGGTAAGGATGGAGTGTGCTCTTTTGCCCCCAGAGAGCATGCAGAATGGAGCTGTTCTTAACAAAGAAACAGAAAACAGCAAACAAAAACAAACCAGCCAAAGAAAACAACCGCCCTGTGACTGGTCCACAGGCTTGTTCCATCAATAATACATAACCCTTTGTTTACATAACACATACATAAGCAATAGCATTATTAATAACCCACAGTGGTATCAGGAATCTATGTCTCCCCACTACCTGCAGCGACCATCAAGTTGGGATACTTGAACGTTCAACCACGCGCTCTTGATGAGGCTCGATTAAATACTGTGCTGTTGGGCCGTACCTGCTTGATCTGAGCACGTTCTGTTTAAAAACAACAGCAAAGTTCACCATTTCTTTCAGGAAAAAATATATATATTCTGTAGGATTTACAGTTTTCATTGACTTTAAAGCAATCCATAATTCTCTTTCTCCCGCATCAGATTAACGCTAGCTATGTATTTCCCACTTGTCGTGACTGATGGGTTGAGTTACAGCTACCTGAAATCTGCTTCTGCCAGTAGCAATGTAGAGAGAGATGGGGTGTCAGGAAGGGGTTACGGAGCCGGAACATTCACACTGCAGCACTGGCTGAGTGCAGAAGATTGTTCTCCTGAGGCGTTGGGATAGGAGCCCTGGGATGGGTGCTGCGAATCCATAATGCCTCCTTGTCAAGCACCGCTGCAATTGACTTAGCTAAAAAGCATTTAACACCCGCTTTGCCTTTTCTGGTCATAAACATTTTCAGATTGGATACGAAATCTGCCTCACTCTGTTTTGTTTTTGAAGTGCTTCTTGTAAATGCTCAAGGTTTCCATAGCAACCGGTGCCATTTGTTTAAACTGGAGCTCACCGGCCTGTCCTCCTGCACCTCCCTGCTGCTGGGATCCTGCAGTTATCATTCCTTATCTTGGCATGCCTGGGAGCGACTGGTAAGTACTGCGTAGTGGCTCACCAGCAGGTCTCTGTAAAAACATGGGCCCTTCCCAGAGGGCCATCGCTCAGTAGGATGACAGATGCGGGCTTTCTCGCTCGCTGACCTGTTTGATTTACCTCCTCTTCCTGTGCACCGTTCCGTGCAGCTTTAGATCGCTGTGTGATCTCCCTGTGAGAGCAGCACCCGGGCCGGCTGGCAGCTCTCTTGCCGCCCACACCGTGAGGATGCGTCTCTGGGCAGCCAGAAGATGGGTTTGGTGCGTCTTTGCTTTGCTTTAAGTGAAGGAAGTGGGGAGTAAATTGAAGGCTCTTATCAGAATACGGAGCACGGAGGTCTGTGGCACAGGGCTGCTGCTTGGCATAGGTTCCCCAAGAGGAACAGAGCCACCTTGTGCTCCAATTGCTCGGGAGGATTTTCTATGGCTGAGCAAGACTTCGGGTCCTGGGGATCGCCCAGCCGGACGGTACTCAGCCAAAAGCAATTTCTGCCTGTGCAACACATGACGGTGTTTTTATCCTTAGAACGGAGCCGATTTCTGTCTTAATTACTTACAAACAGGCTTAAAAAGAGAGGGAAGGGGAAAGGGGAAGTTTGTTCTGCTGAAGTATGTGGGCTCTCTGCAGTGGCTGCAGCCACAGAAGGAACTGGGAGTTGATAGTTGGAATGTTGGGCTCCCACCTGTGGCTCCAGCTTAAGGTTTTAAACCTGAAGCATTTAAAACATGAGAGAAATACATTTTTCAAGTACTTCAACCTGAGACGGTCTGCGCTTCATCAGCTGCGAGGTGTGTTACTGAACTAGAAATGCAAACTGCTTAATTGGTGGTATCGCAGTACCCATTAGACGTAGAAATACATAGGTGGGTATAGCATGGAAGGTGACAGCTCAGCTTTGTCCCAAGAGCCTGCGACTTGTACCGAAGGCACTGGGGATGTTCAGAGCGATTGGTGTCTGTGTGAGCTAACAGCACAGCTTTGTCCTTGAAGCAGCAGATCCCCCCAGATATTGGCTGCTGTTGTCGAGCCGTGCTCCCATCGTGTATCCCCATCCCATTGTGTATCCCCACACAACGTGTGCTCCTGCATATGCAGCAGTGCTGGAGGAGCTGCAGCCTGCCCTGACCCTGTCAGCCCAAACAGAGGAAACGCACATAGCAGTTTCCGTCAGGGAATGAAAACAATGAGCTCTATTACCCCATTAATTAGGAGTAGTGTGATGACAGCCAAACGCTGTTATCCTGTGGCTGCTACCGAAGTACTGGCTTCACTTCAGCTATGGCTTTATAACTAAAATAATTCAAAGCAGAGAACCACGCAGCGTGTTTCTGCGAGGAACATTAATGCATTCAAACTTTCCGGTCTTTACGTTCTCCAGTGGGTAGAAAGAGGCATTCCAAGTCATGGTGGCATGAAGCACGTGGGAAGGGAGCAGCAGGGTCAGTGCAATGGGGCTCAGCACAGCCGGGGTGCCGCTGACTCCTTGCCACAGGCAACGGCGGCTGTGCACCTCCAGCCAGCAGGCTCTGCTCAGGCTTCCAATGAGCCTTGTGCAGCCTGTGCACCCCGTCAGGGAGGCACGGATTCCCACAGCAGCGGGCCCTACGCACAGGGCTGACCTCAGCTCTGCACGATGTGAGACAGAACCCCCCCTCCATGGGAGCCCCCTGGCAGCGGCCATCCCGGTGGTGAGGTCACGTTTCAGCACCGGGAGCACCCGGATTAAAGGCATGATCGAAGCGGCCGGAATAAATATAGTTGTTACATTAGCGCATTGCGGGCCTGACTTGGGGGATTATGTCACAGGATATTTTTTTCTGAGTCGTCTCAACTCAAAACTCCAGGCTTCCTGCTTATTGCCATGGTGATGTTGCTCCAACTCGACGCTGAAATTTCCCGGAACAGTTTATAATCCTGCCTGCTCAGGTGCCTGGAAGGAAACTTTTGTATTGGGCTGAAAAAACTCGGTGCGCAGTTGGGGCTGGGGCCGCTAGCGCTGAATTTCTCAGCAAGGCCTGGGATCCTCTGGTGGAGGCCATTGCTAGCGCAGATTGCATTCACCAGGCTTGGTGTGGGCGTGAGGTGCTCTTCCCCACCACCAGCACATCTGGGTCGCTGCAGGGAAGAGCTCAGCCCCAGAGACCCCTGGACGATGGCCCTGTCCCTGGTGCGGTTGCAATGGCAGAGCCGAGATCCAAGGATGGGCCTACTGTAAGCCCTTGATGTGCACCCAGGGCTCAGGGGATACATTTAGGCACAGAGATCAAGCAAAAGCTCGTTCCCTTATTAAGTTAATTGTATCTCCCGGTACAAAGGCTTCAGACTAAGCCTGGCCCTGAGGCTGCTGCAAGCAGCCAAGGAGCCGCATGCCTCCTCACACCCAGGCCGGAGCGTTGCCTTAGCACTGGCAGTTCTGCCTCATGCTGCCCATACCTCTCTTCCAGCCCCATGTCTATGTTCTGGACCCAGGATGGAGCAGGGCTGCCATCGCTCAGCTCCTTACCACGCCACACCAATGTTCTGTGTGGGTGAAGCTGCCAGAGGAGTGTCTTACTCGAGTATTCTCGTATCGGCCCTGCACAGGGAACAGCTGAGCCACATCAGGCTCTACCTCCCTCCTGCTTTCCTTCTCTGCCTCCCCCCTAGCTCCGTCCCCATCCCTGCTCTGTGCTGCCTTACGCCGCTGGCTTTTTCTGTGACTGAGTCCCCTTGGCCTGAGCGGCTCTGAGGTTTGGTCGCAGCCTCTGCTCATTTGCAGGCTTTTGTTTCGGCTCAGTGCTACGTGTATGCCATTTCTCATCTGCGCCTCTGTTTGTGCATCACCGGGGTGGCCGAGGCTGCGGGGAATGGAAAATTTGAGGATCCCTCGGCTAAGCGGACACGGGGTCACGCTGAAGCGGGTACTTAACCCTGCTTGAGCAGCATCAGAAGGGCAGAAGTGGGAGCAGATCCGCGCGTCGGTCGTGGAGCAGTGCTACGCGATCTCCGTAGTTTATCGTGGCGTTGGGGTATCTTATCCCGGACCGGAGCCGGGCTTGCCCTGAGCGCAGCGCCGCGGGGCCGAGCGCTGGACCCTCTGCTCAGCTCGGGGCCCGCGGGCGGTGCGGATCGGGGCGCTTTGCCCCGCGCTCTCGCGGCGCCCCGTTCCCCCGCGGAACGGTGGGCGGCGGAGGAGAGGCGGCGCCGGAGGCGGGGGGCCGGGGCGGTGCCAGGCGGCGGCGGGGCCGCGGGTGGGCTCCGCCGCCGCCGAGCACGCTCCCGCGTGGGCACAGCCGCTCTATATAACGGCGGCGGGCGCAGCCGGCTCGGCTGAGGCAGGCGGGACGCGCTCCGCTCGCATCGCGTCGCACCGCGCCGCACCGGATCGCCCGGCACCGCGTCGCTTTCGGCACCGCCGCCGCTCGTCGACCGCTCCTCGGCTCCGCAGCGCTCCCGCTCCGCTCCGCGCCCGCCGCTCCCGCTCCGCTCCGGCCCCGTCTCCCGGCACGGCCGAGGCAGCTCCCCCCGCCCCGCCGGCCCCGGCCCCCGCGGCGGGCGGCCCCGCGGGCGGCAGGATGGCCGCCAAGCCCGCCGAGCTGCTGGGCGTCTGCTCCAGCTACCAGGCGGTGATGCCGCACTTCGTCTGCGTGGCCGAGGAGTTCCCTCCGCCCGCCCGGCCGGCCCGGCCCGCTCGCGGCAAGGCGCGGCGGCCGCGACAGTCGCGCTTCAAGACGCAGCCGGTGACTTTCGACGAGATCCAGGAGGTGGAGGAGGAGGGGGTGTCCCCCATGGAGGAGGAGAAGGCCAAGAAGTCCTTCCTGCAGTCGCTGGAGTGCCTGCGGCGCAGCACCCAGAACCTCAGCCTGCAGCGGGACCGCCTGGGCAGCTGCCGCCTGCGCAACAGCCTCGACTCCAGCGACTCGGACTCGGCCCTCTGAGGGGCGGCTCGGCTCGGCTCGGCTCGGCTCGGCTCTGCCTGGCCCGGCTCGGCGGGACCCGGCCCGGCCCGCGGACTGCGCCCGGCGGCGGTGGGAGGCTCCGCTGCGTGCCGGCTCGCCGTGTTTTCTGAGAAAGCGCTTCGTCCCTTCGTTTCTATTCGATTGTATGAAACTCTCCGTCTGAAAGACACACAAAAAAAAAACCAACAACAAAAAAATATCTTTTCTATCCGTTAGAAGAAACGAGCTGTTTTAGATGCATTGAGCTGCCGGACTTTCTATTTATTTTTGCATTTAAACTGTCGACCGCATTAATTTAATATGTTTCTACCTGAATGTCTGTTCTGATTTCCATAAGAGAGTAATAAAATCCGATATATTTGCACAGTACCCCCGGGCCGTCCTCATTGCGGCGCCCTGCGCTGCCCTGCGCTGCTGCCGCTGCGGAGGTGCGGAGGTGGCGGGGCTGCGGGCTGAACTTACCCTGCTCCGTTCCCTCTGTTACGGTGGTTGCGTTCCGTTGGATTGGTGCTGAAGGACTGCTTGGAAGTGGCTGTGCCCAAAAGCGTTGGCAACGGGGGGGAGGGGAGAGGGGTGAGATTCACCCGGAGCTGATGGGCAGAGCGTTTTGGTGTGGGACGAGTGAATTGTTTGGCGCTTTGGGGTGCGTGTGTGTGTGTGAGGCTTCCCGGTCTCTGATCGCGTATTTCTCTGCAGAGCGAGAGGCAAAGCGCAGCGCTGGGAATCTCTTTGCTGCAATTCCTCTGTCCGGCGGCAGCATCCCTGTGCTGACAGCTCCCCTCGGGCCCTGCCATCATCCCAGTTACTGGGGTTAACCCCTGGTGGTGGCTGGGAGCCTCTGACCGACATCTCTATAGTTAGAGGTGGAGAGGAGGTTCCTTACATCCTACCTTCGGGGTGCAGCCGCACCGACGCACCCCACGCTGCCTCTCCTCGGTGGCAGAGGCGCAGGTGAGTGACAGATGGGGCCGGCAGCGGCCCGATGGGGTGTATGGCATCCACTGCGGCGCGGCCGAGGGCTGCTGGGGAGCCACGCTCAGAGCTGCCTCTGCCTCGGAGCTGGGGGACAGCAGCGGCGTGGGGAAGCTTCCTTTGGGTGGCTCCTGCCGCGAGTTCTCTGAGTACCAGAAGAGTCTTACAGTATCCTGTGCAACGCGAGAGCCAGCCTGGCTGGGCAGGAGGGGTAAGCAGTAAGCTGTGCCCACGGTGTGTAAGCCCCAGCTTGCTCCTTCATCAGCCTGCGGCCCCCATTTGTGCTCATTGCTCAACCCAGGGCTGCTCTCTGTGCCTGCGGCCGGAGCGGCTCCCGGCCTCAAGAAGCGGGGTGGTCAGAAACAATGCTTTTGAGGGACAGCACGCTGGATGTTAATACAGAGGTAAGGACCCCATCCCAATGGTTAGGCTGAATAAGTTTCTCTTCAGCAGTTCCTTGTTAACAACTTCCTGCTTCTTCTCAAAGCAAATACCATGCAAACGGGAGATGCCCTCGGCAGGCTGGTGTTTCCCTGCCCAGCACTCTGCCCTGGGCAGCAGAGAAGCACAGAGTGCTTTAGCTCTGTCCCAGAGAGGCCCCACAGAGCGTCAGGCCGCCTCACTGTGAATTCTGAGGGTTCCTCCTGCCATGCTTTTTAGAACCGTGGACATCCATCCTGTAAGGGCTGCGAAACCGCCGCATTCAATTCACTCTGCTGAGGCTAATGACTGCATCAAAGGCTGCCGAGGCTGCCACCCGCTGCCCAGGCTGCAGACGTGGGCTGAGCGTTCCGTTCCCTTCAGCAGCACAGAGCCTAAAGCACCCAGAGGTGCAGTGGCAGAGCCGGAACGCAGCAAATGGGCACTGGCAGCCGGCGTCTGTGTGGGAGGGAGTGGGGAACACAGGGAGAGGAAGAGCAGAGCGTGTTGCCCTGGGCTTTCTGAGCTGCTCCAGCAAGGCGCTGAGCACAGCTCTGGTTCTGCCTCCGGCCAGCTTTGTGCCTCAGCACCAGCTGCCTGAGCCTGTGAGCACGGAGCACAGCACCTCTGGGTATTTAATGAGTGCAATTAGTGTAACCGGTGCCAGGGGACAGGGAACCGTGCCTTAAAGCTGCACAGCCCCTAACTGCGGTGTCAGAGTCACATCGGTGCTTCTAGTGTTGGAGAACCAGCTTTAGGGCTGTTGAGTTTGTGACCTGGGTCGTTTTACCCTGGTGTTAGCATGGAGTCAGCTCCTCATTTTGGCCGTGGTGGTGCCAGCCTGGCTCTGGTCCATCCCCTTTAGCAACTTGAGCTTTGTGCTGATGTTTCTGAGCACGTTCACACGCTGGCACGAAATTCTGCAATGTCCAGGGCACCCCTCAGCTTTGCATGGCCCTGCAAATGTCTCCCAGCGCACTGAGGAGCAGAGCCCCTGGGGGGACATGGGAAAGGGCTTTCCCTTGGCCACCGAGCGCTGGTAGGGAGCAGGTAGACCTGCTTGCTTTGTAACACAGCTGAGCAAGGTCCGCCTGGGTCTGATTTCAAACAAAACAAGATTGGCCGCAGTAATTCACAGTTCTGTCTTGAACAGGGATTCTTTGTTTGGAAATACTTGCATCGAAGAGGCTGAAGTTATTTATTAGGAGTTGGTGAAAGGGAAGTTTTCTTCCTTGGCTTGATTTAAAACCCTGTTGTTGTGGAAGATTTCCCTGCCTGTGAAGAAAATGACCTTTCTTGGGCAGGAGGGAAGGGGACTGGCAAAAAGGCAGGGAGGGAGGGAGAGAACACAGCTCACTTGTGGAATGGCTCTTGGCTGGCGCAGAGCTGCATGAAGGATGTTTATGTGCTTGTTACTTTTAGCCTTGGCTTCTGGCAAGTCTGTGTTTTCCCTTTGAGAAATGCTTGGAGGTCCTGCCCAAGCTTGTTAAAGACCAGTTTTTGTCTCTTTTCACAGCAGCCTGGAATGGCTGAGGGAGCTCGAGCTCTGCTCTCCAGCCTTTTGGGAAAGGCAGCAAGGCAGCGCAGCTCTTTCACTGTTACCTAAAGTAAAGGCAAACTAAGGTGCAGGGAGAGGCAGCATTGGAGGGAAGAACATAGAATCATAGAAAGGTTTGGGCTGGAAGGGACCTTACAGATTATCTAGTCCCAACCCCTGCCATGTGCAGGGCTGCCTCCCACCAGATCAGGCTGCCCATCCAAGCTGGCTTTGAACACCTCCAGAGATCAGGCAACCACAATCTCTCTGGGCAATCTGCACCTCACCGTCTCTGAGTAAAGAATTTCCCCCTAACATCGAACCTAAATTTCTGCTCTTTTAGTTTAAAGCCATTCCCCTTTGTCCCATCACTATTAGACCATGTAGAAAGTCTGACTCCCTCCTGGTTATAAGCTGGCTAATGTCCGGGTTTCATGCACCAGAACCCCAAGTCCTTCCCCACAGTATTGCTCTCAAAGAGCTCTTCTCCCAGCCTGTGCTCATAAATGGGATTGCCCCATCCCAAGTGCAGCACCTTGCACTTGGCCTTGTTCAACCTCATTAGGTTCACATGGATCCACTTTTCAAGCTTCTCCAGTTCCCTCTGGATGAAATCCCTTCCTTCTATTGTATCGACTGCACCACTCGGCTTGGTGGTGAAAATACCCAGCCTCTGAGAGAAGCTGCGTGTGGCCATTCTGCCTAAGGAGGTACATGGGACAGCTGGCCCCTGGTCACCTTCCATGAGGAGCACCCAGGGATCCAAGGAGACGAGTTGCAGTGCTGCCTGCTTATTCTAGTTAGGAAGCGTATCGACATTTTTCTGTGACATTTTTGTTCTCTTCCCAAAATAAACATTAGACTTACCAATCAGCTCCTCCCTTTCCCAGAAAACCAGCCCCAAACAACCAGTCCGCTACCTTTAGGCGTTCAGCTATTAGTTTCATGACTGTGTCTATGTTGGTGAAGTGTCCCTATGTGTTTTTATCATACAGATGAAACAGGGAAGGGGCAGGACTGCCCAGATTTCTGCCCAGCTTTAGATGCAGGATTAGCTTTAGGACTGTGGGCTGGGAGAGCTGATGAGGTAGACAGCAAACTAATGAGAATTGTCATCGAACTTCATACAGGCTGGGCGAATGAGTGGGTAAGAGAGAGCTGCAGGAATTCTTGAGCAGTTTGAGAAGATCGATGAGGAACTTGTTCATGGTTTCTGAGAATTCTGGAGCACGGTATGAGTTAGCAGACGGCAGGTTTAGGACAAACAAAAGGAAAGACTTTTCTTCTACAGTGAACAGTGGAATCACACTCCACTCCTCATCCTTCCATGTGTGTGTCCCTACAGATGTGTGCTCCACCTCCTGCCCTCCGCTCGATGCCTGCGCTAACATTTGGGGGCTGATCTCGAAGTGAGCATCAGCATCATCTCCAGGACTCAGCCAAATAACACGGGAAAAGCTGGATGCCAGCATATGGCTCCTTTCCAAACGCTGCGTTGGCCCTGCTGGAGAAAATGGCTGTTTCTGGAGGCGGCAGGGTTAGCATTTCAGGGGGCACGGTTAAGAAAATAAGACGAATGTCCAAATAAAAAT
>PPHD01013225.1:0-17486 GCA_002909625.1 Bambusicola thoracicus | reverse complement strand
TTTAAGAAAACGTATACATAAAGGCTTTATACACAAGACCAGCATGCCATCTATGGAGGATCTGGCACCTACATGGAAATAGGAGGGAGCCAAGTTCAGTTGTGAGTGACACACTGAGCTAGGTGAGGTAACGAAGACTGGACTGACATCTGTAAAGAGGGAAAAACACTTTCTATAACCTAAGCATAAGCCAGAAAATGAATGCTATTTACATAACAAGCTATAGAAAATACATACCTGCACAATGTGTTTAACTCTCTCACTGATAGTTTCATTTACCCACTTTGAACATGTTTTATGTCCATATTTTGAATCTACTAAGCACTCTCCGAAATGTGCTGTCAGTTAAGAACTGCATATTGCCATTCAAGACATTTCTCTTGAAACAACGTTCTTCTGATCCAAAGATTCAGAGAACACAGACCTTGACCTGAAAAGTTCAGGTCACTAGTTTGCAAATGCTTGTCTTGCATTTATTTACCAATCCCTTTCTAAACAGGTGGAGAAGAGCCAGTTAACAGAGTGTTAGAAAAGCTGAAGTATAACAGCTATGCTTGAACTCCATTAGAAACAAAAAAGAGGGGGGAGGGGGTGAATTCTGACTTTGGCTCCAGGACTGAGGAAGTACATCTCATAGAAGAGCAGCGATTTATCAGATTTAAATACAACAAAACAAAACCAAAGCCCATTTAGTCTCATCAAAATGTTGGAACATTGCTCAACATTTCATCATCTATCCAACATGTATTCTTCTCCAGCTTCTTTTAAAATGTAGGGAACAATAATGACACAGATATGAGTGCACATACAAGTCCCAGGTTGTTACAAACTGAAGGTTACAGCACATGCAGATGGGAGAGTGCTCCTGCTGAACTTGGAGCTGCTGTCTTAGCTGCTTTTCCCTCTCTTTGAAAGCTGGACCCCATTACTGCACCCCAGGAGTGGCTGGGGAGGAAGTAACATGGCACTTACTGAAGACTATCAGTGGCAGTTCATGCCAGATTTCCACCAGTCTGTAGACAATGAATGGGACAGCAATTCCACCAACATCGCACAAGGCAGAGCAGACCATCACACCAAGATTCCTGGTTTGACAGCAAAGGGATCACATTAGCAAGCACTACAAATGGAAGAGGACAGGGCACAACCCTGACTTGGCACACAGCATGTGGCTCTGCAAACCACAAAACACCAAAGTAGTGTGCAAAGCTCTAGTTTTCTAATGGTGGGCACATCCACAAGTTACTTAGACTTAAGTACTGCAAACATACAAAGCTTAGCAAATAGCAGCAGAAGAGTATACCTGTATTATTACAGGTGTGAGCAAATTCCCAAAGTTAAACACAGAAGAGAATCAGGCTCAAAGTGTCTGAGTCTCCAAACACAGTAAAACAAAACCATTAGCTTCAGTACCTCTGGAGTGACTTAGCACAAGGGGATCAAATAATGTTTGATATGAATATATCTTTTGTTTGATATGTACCATTAATAAAATTCCAACTATCTTCTACTATGTTTGTTATGGATATAGAAATAAGATTAAGAGTCTCCAGTGAAGAAAGAAGGATTGAGATTGCTCTTGTCAGTACAGACACCTTCCCTGCATGCAATGGCCAATGGTCACTCAGGGGAAGGAATTTGAGGACTTTACTCCCAAGCTTTAACAGTGCACATTGCTACTTCTGAGGTATGCACCATGCAGCCCACTAGGAAAAAAAATCCATTCTTCAGGTCAAGAGCTCAAGTTCACATATTCTCCATAGCAGCAGCCACACTGAACACATCAATTTGCATGTAATTTTCGACTCAAATTAAATACAAATCTAAGCAGTATGCAAAACTTCATATTCCTCATCTGCCCAGGTTCTGTCCACCTTTCCCTTTATTTCATCCACATGAACTTTTGTCTGTTTGAACCACATTGGTTTTTTCTTCATTAACCAACATTTTACAGCACCTTTCTTCTGCACCACTTAATGTTCAGCAATAACGGTATGTGTTTGAAAGTATTTGAGGATTACTTCATTTAGAATAAAACAAAATACACATGGACTTCAGCTATTTATTTGCTGGCCCAATAGCAGAAGGATACACTTACCTGATGTACGTTGGATATAGCTCAGTGTTTACAAAGCAAACCATTTCAAAAGCTATCGTGATTCCCATTCGCCCAAGGCAAGCAGCAATTAATTTCAGCCAGTGTAGGTCTGCAGGTAAAATGCATTCAGTACATTTAAATTATCCCAGTGATTTAGCAGGGATTGTTTAATACCCGTGCTATTTTGCTAGATCTCTGCTCTCCTATCACATGATGTTTTTAAAGGATTCTCTTATGTGAATCAGGAAATGAAAACAGTCAGCACCACATGAGCTGTGGCACAGCACAGGGGACCCAGATGCCTTGAGATTTATTATTAGCTGTGCTATAAAATCTGTTTATTTCACTGAGGAGCAACTGAAGTCCCTAGGTTTGCTCAGCCCAGAACAGAGGAGGCTGAGGGGAGGCCTTGTGGTGCCCTACAGCTCCTCATAGGGGGAGTGGAGGGACAATATTGAGCTCTGCTCTCTCATGATAGCGACAGAACCAGAGAGAATGGCATGCAGCTGCATCAGGAGAGGGTCAGGTGGGGGGAGGGGTAGGGAAAGATTTTTTAAGCAGGAGTAGCGGGGCATGGAACAGACTCCTCAGGACAATGGTAACAGCCCCAAGCCGCTGGAATTCAAGAAGCATTTGGACAACGTGCTCAGATATACATATGGTTTGAATTTTGTGTGGTTCTGTGTGGAGCCAGGAGTTGGATTCGATGATCCTTGTGGGTCCCTTCCAACTTGGGGTATTCTATGATTCTGCAGTGCAAGGAGCACCACTGAAAGTTGGGTGTACCCAATGGTGGCATGCATTTGCAGCCCTTCAGGGCTGAAGCTCTTTAAAAAGGGAGACAGAAACGGGTGCTTTTCCCAGGAGGAAATTCTGGGTGAGGATTCCCATCCCTGTTGACTCACCCTCCGGGATCAGAGCTGTGGCAAGGCAGGCAGCCCCAGCCACCAGGTTTGCTGTAGCCCATGGGTAGCGACGGCCAACGCGATCAATAGTGACGATAATGATGAAGGCAGCTGGGAACTCGACGAGTGCAGAATAGAGAAAATCCAGGTAAATGTTCCCACCCATTAGTCCCATGTGCATGATGAGCCCTTGGTAGAGGATGGAGCTTGTGAACCTAGGCATGAAAGAGTGTCCCAGCTTTGTTAGTCAGAAGCTCACAGTCTATCCTGCTGGAGCATTCATAACCAGAGCTTCAAAATGACTCACCAACATTATCTTCTTACCAGTTGTACATCAAAATGAATGTATTTTTTCTCATCTGTGGTGTCCTGACAAGGTCAATGAGCGAAGGACTCTGCTTCCCACCATCTTCATCTTCAAATTTAATATCCTATGGAAAAGGCAGCGCAGTGTTTGTAGGAGCTGAGCACTCACTACAAGCCTTGGAAAGTGGCAGGGACAGTCTGAGGCACTACGACCAATCACAACACAACAGCCCCAAGGGGGAGTACTGGTCCCTTCTCACCATGCAGAAGGCCATATCTGGGCAAAGTTCCCTGAAACTCTCGCCAAGGCTTAACATTGGTCCCTTCTAGCATTCTCTAGAATATTTCTGCTGGAAAACACTGTTTTTAGCTTAGACAGCTATAAGACAGTTATGCTTCCTCGCCTCCCTCATTAGTACAATAGAGCTCATTACTTCTCTAACTACAAGACCAGACTTTCCAATATTTAAAGTACAAAAAGTTTCCAGTGGAAGGAACTGGTAGAAGTTACTAGTGAGGCTCTTGTTTTTATGTGCATAAGCAAATACCAAGCTCACCTCAAAATGGGAAGGCATCTTTTTCCGATTTTTTTTAGCTATATCATTGACAATTTTCTTAGCTTTGTCAGTTTTTCCTTGAGATATCAGCCACCTGGGAGACTCTGGAAGGCACCTAAGAACACGAGTTAATGCTGTAATACCAAAATGCAGTGTGCATGCAGTGTTCCTACCTATGGAGACTGAGGAGAGAATATTTTGATTGAATAAAGACAGTTATAGGTTTTTTGTTTGTTTTACGTTTGTTGTTTTCTCTTCTTCACTCAGGAAGAATACTACATCCCACTGCTGAAAGGGGAAGAGCAGTGGCAATGGCTTTAGTCAGAGATGAGGTTACTAAAGAGAAATCGGGGCTGGGCTTTGAGTTAAAGCAGCATCAGCATTTTTCTCAGCCTGTTGACCACCAACTGGCTCCTCACAGGGAGCCCAGGGAGCCATCATTCAGCTGTGCCTTCACAGGACAAGAAACGAGTGAACAAGCTAAAGCTGGCTTACCAATTCACAAGGAAGGGGAAAGGAAAACAAATTCTTCTGTTAATTCTAACAACTCAACCCATCCAGATGATTCATAATCAGAATACTCAAAATTTGGAAAATATTACTCATAAGACAGGAGAAATCCAAAATAAAGACGAACTTAAGTGTCACCTTTTGGTTGGACCACAAAAAGCTGTTTTTCCTTGTTTCTTGAAAGAACACGTAAACCAACTTGTGACAAACATGTAGACATTCTACAAGCTTCCAATTGCCATCTTTTCAATGTAGGCTCTACATAAGACATTTACTTTCTTTTATGAAATATTTAATACATTATTAGACCACTCATTCATTTTCAAAGTGATTTTTTTTTTTTTAACGGAAGGCAGGTGTGGCGCACAGGCTAAGATGCAATGAAACATTAGTTGCTGAGGGATCCTATTTTCCACCCCCTTATTGTTGTGTATCTCCTCTTCATATTAACATGCATTCATATCCAAAAAGCAGTACCAAATCTCCCTCAACATCAAATCTTGGGAGTAGGGATGCTGCTTTTAAGCTCATGGGCATAGATGCAACAGAAACAGTCTTACCAGTAGTAAAGTAGTATTAAGAAGCAGCAGGGTAAGGTGACAGTGAGCTGCAGCCACCTCCAGTGAGGGATTGCATAAGCAATGGCATCGAACACCAGGAGCCCCACTGAGAAGGCTGCCTGGTAGAGGATCCCCACTGTCCTCCTGTACTGGGGACCAACGACCTCCGTCACTGCAGAGACAGAATGACAGCTCCACCAACTCCATGCAGTGAAAAATGCAGAGAGATTTTGCTGCAAAACCAAATGCTAACCTACATTATATCTCCAACCCAGTAACAAAGCATTTTTTTATTTTTCCAAGTGCACCTTTTCAGCCTGTATCTCACTCCAAGCATGCAGAAAATGCTCATACCACTGGATGGCATACAGCTTTCCCCACCCTGAAGGCCTCATCATCCATCTGCATTTTGAACCACAGGGTCACCATATGGGTCTAACAGGTTAAGTCTAGTCAACACAGAGCTAAGATAATAAATACATTCATTTATGAACCCAATAGCATCATTTCAAGAAAACTTATTAAAAGAACATAATGTAGTCATTTAGTAGCTCAAGGAGCTCCTTGGTTTAGGGATGACAGATTAATTAATATTGCTCAGGCAAAGGATGAGCATAGATAAAGACACCTCTTCTCAGGCTCTGTAAAACTGAGTCAAAAGCAGCTGCAGGGTAGACGAGCCCAAAAGAACAGAATAAGGAAGTTGCCCTGCCCTTGTACCCCTCACTGGGCACCCAGTATCAGCCATCTGACAGGAGACAAGTTTACATGGGCTTTGGGGTTGATTCTACATGACTTCTCTCACAAAGAGACTTCAAGGAAGAACTAGGAATAACAGGATGTAATCAAGAGAAAAATATCAAGACAGGGCAAATCATCGTCATGAGTGATTTTATGCTCTAAGAATGCATAAAAGATGTAATGAAGACTTCATTTGTACCAGGAAAATACTGAAGATGCCAACTGAGTATCTGGAATATACACAGAAAGAAACATCCGTGTCTTGGCAGAAGATGGTCTGGAGTGCAGGATAGATGTTTTTATTTTGTTGTATTCAACATCTGGATATGCATTAGCACAGTGTTTGGTATGCTGACAGAATTCACATCAGTTTTGGGCATTGGTATTTACATTTCTGCCACCATCACAGTTAACTGGATCACTTGGAGCCATTTAATAGGGCCACTTGCCATGCTAATCCAGATTAACATAACTGGGCAGCACTTACACTATTTCATTTGTTTCTTCAGTGATTGCTTGGTAGGGTTATGTGTGTTTTTGTTTGTTTTTGACAGAAGTCTGAACTCCACAAATGGGCAGCCAGTGAAGTCCCACACAGCTCCAGAAGGTGGTCCTGAGCTGGCCCTGCTGCCACACAGCTGTCAGCCAACATGCTGAGAGAAACACCAGCACAATGTGGCTCTTCCCAACACTTCGCAATGCCCCTGGTTGGCCTTCATTCATTCAAGTGCACAGACACCCAAATAGCTTGTCTTTTCCTCAGCAAGTACATGCCGTTCCTCAGTTATTTTTAGGCTGTAAAGCCTCTGTTTGCCCTTTAGTGCTCTTTGTATCACAACAACGCCTACAGTTTTCCCTACCCTCTGCCTGCTTCTTTCATACCCTCTGTCATCACCCTATTTGCAACTGGGCTGCAGCAGGGCAGTTGCTGCTGAACCTGGGGCCACTGTCTTTCCCCTGCCAGCACTGACAGGAGGGGGCCCAATCTGCAGCAGGGGGCTGACCTGCAGGAAAAGCCTGCCTTGAGGCAACAGTGTTCATGTGTCAACCCCTGATCATTGAAGGCCACTGCCATTTGGGAGAAAAGAATCCCAAGAAGTCAAAAGGAGAAAAACCCTTGATGGTTTCCATATGCTTTCAAAAAGCTTTGAGAGGCATTTTTAAGAGGTCTTTTGTTCATAGTGCTTGCGTTGGGTTTTTTTTTTGGTTTTTTTTTTTTGTTTGTTTTTTCCCCTCCTTCATCTTTTGCAGCCCATCTTGCTCCTGAGAGAAGGTTTAGGACTCACCAAGAATGTAGCCTGCGGTCCAGCAGCCCTTGCTGACCAGCCCTTGCAAGAAACGGAAGATCACAATCCACAGGTAGCTGGGCACAAATACCAGCAGGATCCCACAGACCACATTTGCAAGAATTGTGGTTAAGAGGCAAAACTTACGACCGAACCTGTATTGGAAGATATTAAATGGAAAGCAAAACAATATAGTCATGAAAACATAGACAAATACAAACTACGTCTTTTTTGAGGAAGAAAGAAAGACCACTTTGCTACAAAAGAGTACAAGACTTTTTGTCCATCACTCACTTATTTGCTTTTGCTTTTCAATTCCCCAAAAGCCTTTAGGTTTCTCAGTGGAAGAAAAGCTTCCCAAATGAGAGCAGCAAAAGACCTATATTTACGTATGTTTGGACTTTGGTGTTTTCTGAGTTCAGGATAGTTACTTCAGTTGTCTGTTAAATAAAATAGGGTGAAAAATAAGAACAGATAAATGTATCATTCTGATATGTCTGCACATATCAGAACAGCAGATTTATATATCAGGAATTTAATCCTTAAAAAAAAAACTTATGTACATCTCTTGCTGTTGATGAGCTGCATTTCTCATCTGGAGATGCTTAGAGCCTGCTCTGCCAACCGTCTCCAGGCAGGAGGGAAAGAGAGGGTAAAAAGGCCTTCAAATATCAGCATTTGCTTCTGTTCAGCCCCAGCTGCCTGGAAAAGGATGCCTCCGAAAAGGATGTTAAAGATGCCAGGACTCACTGATTTCCAAACCAGCTGTATCTGTCTGGCGATCTCTGCATCTACTATTTCAAAGTTTTCCAAAAGGAAGGAAGATGTTTCCAGGCTGTAGCCACACTGAGTATGACAGATGAAGCAATGGGTCCAAACCAGCACCTCCCAGTTTTGTTAACATCCCAGGACTCCTGCATGGCCCAGCAGAGAGGTTTGGGCCGATAATCTATGCCAATTCTACAGGACTTGCACACATCTTTTCTGCTCTGTAACATTTGTACAAAATACCAGGGACAGTTTGTTCACTTTAAGGCAATGCACTCTCTTCTGACCACAACTGAACAGCCAGTAGTTGGCCTTATTTTGAAGGGAGCAGAGATGATACCAATTGCACAACTTCTCTCTGCCTTTAAGTGCAGCCACTGAACACTGATAAGGGAGGCCAGGGGGCTTTGCTATCACCCCACACATACCTGTCTGCTATGTAGCCAATGTTGACAGAGCCAATAAAGAACCCGGCATTCACAGATGACTGAAAGAGGTCCAGCTTCCAGGAGTCCTCACACACCAGGTTAAACTAAAGGAGCAACCACAGCTACAATCAAAACAGTGGAACCGGGAGCTTGCTCACACCCACAACCTCCTTCACTTCACGTGAAGATGTAAATGCGTTTCTGGGCCAGGGTTCTTACTGGCATCCATGATACTCGCTGAGTTAAGTGTCCAACACCAAAAACAAGATCGAGCCCTTGGGCAGTCCCCTGTTTTTTTCCCACTCATGTATCATCTTTCATTACTGAGAAGATCATAACTGTGTTATTGCCTGCTGAAAAATGGACCCTAGGCCGTGGCCTGTTCTTTGTGCTCCGGCCTTGTGCTCACCTAACCCCTTCTACAGCCTAACAGGCCTCCACATCAAGCATTGTGCACCCAGGCACGAGAATTACTCATACACATTTGCTATCTGACCTGAGTTCTCACATACTTTCTCTTGTAAAGAATAAGAGAAAACTACCAGAGAAATGTGTTTTTTTCACTACTGGTAGTTGAGTTCATTTAACATAATGCATTTTCAATTAATATAAACTTCTTCCTGATGCTCTACAAGGGCACATGAGACTATTCTTCCATCTGTAATTTTTACCTTTGAGCAAAGCAATGTGCTCTACTCAGTGTTACCCTCTCCTTTGCTTGGCTAGCAGGCAGTACATAAAGAGCTTTCACAGCAGCAGTCACAGCCAGAAACAAGGTACATTGCTAAAATGAAGCCAGAGGCATGTGGCATGTCAGATATCCTGCGGTGAAGGAAGTGACTCAAGGACCTAGCCCTGCACCACCTTTAAAAGAAAAGGGGAAACAGCTTTAGTCTGAGAGAGGACTGCACAAACCCATACAGGCTGTGAGTTCTTTGGTGCCAGCTGATCGTCAAGAGCCATCTGGAGCTGGACAATCTCAGGAGATGACAGAGGGGCCATCTGAAACACACTCACTCTGGTCTTTGCAGTAAAAATGCATTTGTTGCAGTACTTCTTAGAATCACTGAATTGTTTAGGTTAGAGGAGAACTTGAAGACCACCCAGTCTCAACTCCCGGCCATGAGCAGGGCTGCCACTCACTAGATCAGGCTGCCCAGGGCCCCATCAAATCCGAAGCTTGAATACTTTCAGAGATGGGGCATCCACAGCTTCTCTGGGCAGCCTGTGCCAGGGCCTCACTGCCTTCTCATTTTAAAGCTCCCCCTTGACATCTCATCTAAATCTCCATGCTTTTGATTTAAAAACCATTCTCCCTTGTCCTGTCACCATCTTCAGAGGATGATGGTGACACCTATTCATTCTCTACCACTACATGAAGGGAGGTTGCGGTGAGGTTGGGGAGTTGGCTTCTCTCACATAACTAGTAATATGACTAAAGGAAATGGCCTCAAGTCGCGCCAGAGGAGATTCAGGTGGAATGTTAGGGAAAATTTCTTCTCAAATAGAGTGGTCATGCACTGGCATGAGCTGCCCAGGGAGGTGGCGGAGTCACCATCCCTGGAGCTGTTCAAGGAACATTTAGATGTATTAAGGGACATAGTTTAGTGGGGAAGTATTGGTGGCAGGCGGGTGGTTGAACTGGACGATCTTGGAGTTCTTTTCCAACTCTAGAATCAAACTGAAAAGAAATGGTGGCTTATCTCCTCACCTTAATTTCGCACAGCCCATATCCTGTGGCAAGAAATACACTTACAGCACACCCAGTGTCACAGGACTACAGATGCTGACATCACCTGAACACAGAATGGACTTGCCCTTGCATTTACGCTAGAAAGATCCGTGAAGTTTTTAAGAGATGACACAAGTCAGTTTTTTTACCCACTAAAAATGTAATTTGAAGTCAAATTTCTCATCCCTGATAACTTTTATCACACCAAATTACTTCAGGTCTTTAAGTATTTAAGTAGCTTCAGTATCTTTTTTGTTTACTCTCAGATGTTCTGAGAATGCATAATAGCCATTAGCTTTTTCTGCTGTTTATTCCTGAATTAAGCTGTTTAATCACGAGAGTCACTTACTTTCCCCACCCACAGTCATTCAATCATATCCAAAACTGAAAAGCTAACTCAAGACTTTCACATCTGAGTGGATCACAGAAAGCATGTGTAGTTTCTGAAAGGCACCTGCTGAGATCAGCCAGTTTTGTTGGGAGTGTTGCAGGCTCTTGATTTCTTACACAGGTTGTTTACATACTTCCACCAATAGGACTTTGTGTGGGATGGGAGTTTCATTAAACCAGACTTTATCTACCTGGGGGTTTATTTGCTCCTCAGCTGGAGATACCTTCTGAGCACACCAGCGCAACACTTCACTGCAGGAACAGAGCAAAGAGGATTTGCAGAGCATTCAGACTAAGTTCACAAAGAGAGAAGATCCTCTCTTACAGGTAAGCGCCTAGCTCTCTAATACAGCTTAGGCTACATCAACCACCTCCAGCACCCCTCGGCTTATCAGAAACAACACCACAAGAGAAGACAGGCGCATGCTTTTACCTCAGTCACTATGGAGGTCCCAGGGTAGTCGTAGACCCACCCATCTTGGCAGGGGCCAAGCGGGACGGAGCTCCAGTTGCCCACAAGGCTGCCAAGGGGGTCGGTGCAGCTGACCCCCGTTGCGTTCCAGTCCACCTCGTACCTGCTGCAGCGGCTGCTGTAGGCGGCCCCATGGCTGCCCCACTCGGGAACCGTGTGGTTCAGCTGCTCCTCCAGGCTCCAGCCACAGCGCTGGCTCAGCTCCACCACACCGGGGCTGAAGCAGTGGTGCTCGGGGGTGAACCCAAAGAAGACGACACCCACGTAGACTGGAGTGAAGGCAGCAGAAAGCAAACACAGGACGAAGAAGGTTTGTTTCTGGAACCTGTCAAATTCTCCAATGTGTTCTAAAATGTCATCCAGGGTTGGCATTTTGGCATCAAAACCACCTCAAATCCTTATCGCTCTGGTCTGCAACACTGATACTTAAATAGCTTTGCTGCCAACTGAATGTAACAAAACATTTGACCAAAAGTCAAGATTAACTCTATAAATTATTAAACGACATGTTGCAAGATTTTTTTTTTTTAAGGTTTCATTTGAAATCAGACCTTAATTAACCCAGGCAGAATTTGCATTTAACCCCTAATCAGAACACATATGTTCCTTACCTCTCGCAGAACATAAATAAACAGAGCTGAGGCTGTTCTGCTGTATTCTTTTTTGTTGCTGATGTTGTTCGTTTGCTAGCTAGCCATTACTAGCTGTTTGAATTAATCTTCATTGATGACTTCCTCCTAATACAATAGTTAGAAGGCCATTCTTGCAGAAGGGTAGGAACAGCACCAGTTCTTCCCATTGCGCAGCAGGCCCACAGGAGCCGCCCACTGACCACCAGAGCACGCACAGCCCAGTGTGAGACCTGCTCTGTGGATCAGTACTCTGCACAGAGCTCCTCCTCTACTCCTGTAGCCACCTAGGGAAGCATTACTTCAAGGCCAGCACAACACTGCCCACAGCTACTTCCAACCAGTGGCAGATGTCACCTCTTCAACTGCTGTGCTCCAGCATGGAGACAGAGGGATGGGCGTGCAACACCCACCATGCTGTGACAGGAGATACATCTACAGACAGTGAGGCCAAGCAAACAGAAATCAAAGCCTGCTTGGAAACTGGATGAAGTTGGAATCTGTTGGTGGAAGCTGTTGGACTGTTCCTAAAAACACTGCAGCAGCAGGTGAGAGGCCTCCTTCTGAAGGAGCAGTGCTGCTGTCACCTAACACACAGTCATTAGCACCTAAGACTTGTATGTACTCCTCTGGTCCCTACTATTTTCATAGCACTGCCTTATGTCTGAACAGCATATTCCACTGGAAAAACAGCTTGGTGAAGCAAATCACTCATCTAGCAATAAGCCTAACAGTTGGTCTACCTACAGTGCTTAGATAGCAAGCAACAATCCCAATACTGAACACCTCAGTCAGTGCTGTCAGCTACTTATTATTAGGAAGTCTTATTGTTATACTTCACCTGGGGATGCTTATCTGAGCAGCACCTGTTCTGCATAAGCTTTATTATGCACAGTCAAAACGAAGCAACGATTTGATGTTATGTCATACACTAAGCCATTTCATGCAGCAGCAGTTTACAGATCAAACAACTCAAACCTTGAGTATTTGGGGAGGAAGAGCAACATTCTTCAACACTTATTGAGGCAACACTTTCAATGATAACTGACAGTGTTAAAAACACACTGTCAAGCCTCTCCCATCCTGATCTTTCATAAAACTTCGTTTCTCATTTTCAGTGACAGGATTATTCGCTATACCAACAGAGAAGAACATCAATCAGCAAGCTAATGAGCAGCACTGGACTAGCATAAGAAAAGATTCCAGACTTGAGATGTGGGATTTGGAATACCCACGTCATATCTTTTATTGAAATTGCTTAATACTTTATATTACACTATTTTGATTCAAAATGGAGTTTTTATAAAAAGAAACCATTGTTGAAACTGAATAAGCCTGCCAAAATAAACAATGAAGAGCTTCAAAAAATTCTAACCAGCACATACTTGTAGAATTTTTTGAAGCCTTATCATTGCCCATAAATTAAAGAAACACCTGGAGAAGAGCAAAAACTGCTAGAGGAAATCTGACTTCCATTCATTGCCAGCAACGCTGCAAATCAATGACCATGGCCAGGAACTCCGTGTAGGAGTTTGAACTTAGGCTTTCAGAAACAGCAGCCCAATGTTCTTTTCATAATGAATGACAGAGAGGTATTGTACAGACTGGGGCTCCTCTAATTGTTGAGCTTTTCTTTTTTCCCCATGCTGACAAACCGGGCTGTATCAGGTTGTATCCTAGGAATTCTGCTTCTGTGGCCCTGAACACTGATTCTCTGTAGTCACTCTAATCCAGTCATAATCTAGGGAGAAAAAGTCTTTGGATGCTTGTCAGCTGCTTAGGCAAATACTGATGAAGTCAGTCATATGACCAGTACCAAGAAAACATCATGCAAAGAACAGCAATCATCTCAGGCTAAAGCTATACAGAATTGTACCTTTCAGTCAATACCTTTGAACCAATGATCTGTTTAAATTAGAATGCATATTCAAATTTACAGGATAAATTAGACCAGTTCTAAAATTTACATCAAATCATCCCAACACAGAAAAGTTACATTTTTCCTCATCTTACAATGGATGAACCCATTGAAGGGCGAACCCATAGAATAATACCCTGCCGGCAGGAAGAACACGTTGCTATAAGCAAACCTGAGTAGTGAGGACCAATAAATACAAGGAGTTAAAATGCTAGTAGTCATCTAGATAATTTGAATCTCAGGAGCCAGGGGCCTAATTCTGCTTTAATCTTGACCTTTGAAAGGTTTCTTTTTTAAGCAAGCATTTCATATCTATGCAGAGGCTTAAAAAAGTTTTCCTGGCTAGAGAGAGTCAACGTAACTCAGCCTACCGGATGCTACAAATCCAGCCATTACTGAACAGATCATTGTAAACAACAACCAAGACATCTTTCTCTCCTTCCCTTTTCAATGGTTTCTTGTTAAAGGCAAAATTCAGAAAAATCTTTCAGGCTGAAGTCCTCATATTTGGTTGAAAGTGTTTGTCCCATTTATATATAATCTCTCCATATATATTTGATTAGGCACAAGAGGGGTCATTAAACATTCAACAAGTCCTCATCACTATCATCATGAAATGATACTGAATTTGTAGAGTTCTGTGCCCGCTGTTGGCCTGGCTTGGCTTTTGCTTTCCTTTCCTTTCCCCCATTCAGCAAGTAAGCTTTGTCATCACTGGCAAAGCGTGGTGGCTTCTTTTGTGGGTGCTTGCTTTTGTCTAGTCCTCTTCCTGTCTGAATCTTTACATCTGGGATGGTTAACACTTCATCCTCGCTGTCAAGGTCATCCACGTGGAGAGATGTAAAAGCATCAGACGTAACAGACTTGGTAGTAACGTGACCGTTCTCCTGCACTCCTTTTACTGTTCTTTGATTTGGTGCTGCAATTTCCTCCATAAGCCACTCTGTTTCATTCTCATTAGCTTCTTCTTCACTGTTTATCTAAAAGAAAAACAAACGCAAGACTTGGTATACCACTCCATATGTTTCTACACACTAATCACCCCACATAACCTTGAGTTTAATTTAGATATAACAGCATATTTGTACACAGTATTACTATTGCTTTTCACCATATCTGAAATATACCATCTCTTCCTGCAGATTTATACGTTATTTGGCTATTTATGGACTGTTCTTCATTTCTTCAACTTTTCCTTTCCCGTTTCATGATATAAATGCAGACATCTCAGCTATGTGACTGTCCACAGTTTGTTTCCCCACACACTAAAGGAGCTAAAGATTAGAGATTTTCATTTATTAGAAAAGCTTCTTAAAATTATTAACAAGATACAAAGCATTTGATTATGCCACTGTGTTACCTTTGTGTATTTGTAGGAAACACCTGATGTTCTTCTGCAGCAGTTTGTTATCTTGTTTACCACAGTTTCCCTTAAAGAAAAAGAATATTGCATTAGGAAGGAATGTGTTCCCCTCATCAGCTTTCGCCTCTCTTCACAAGGCTTGTGAAGAGCTTGGAGAATACACCCTACAAGGAGAGACTGATGGAACTAAGGCTGTTTAGTCTAGCAAAAAGGAGGCTGAGGGAAGACCTTATTGCTCTCTTCCAATACCTGAAAGGTGATTACAGTGAGAGCGGGATCACTCACTGGTGACAGGACAAGGGGAAATGGCCTCAAGTTGGGCCAGGGTAAATTTAGGCTGGATACCAGGGAACACTCCTTTACAGAAAGGGTTGTTAAGCACTAGAATAGGCTCCCCACAGAGGCAGTTGAATCACCATCCCTGATTGTGTTTAAAACCATTTGGATGTGGTGCTCAGTGACATGATTTAGCAAAGGGTAGTTTGATTACATTGTGGCTGGACTCTGTGATCTTTAAGGTCTCTTCCAAACTGAGCGATTCTGTGATTGTATGATTCTTCAGGTGCTTCTTATCATCAACAAATCATTTTACCATACAAGCTGCAAGCTATCTCATGACATTTGGCTCTAAACCACTGTGAACTGAATTAGTGCTAATCACAATACTGCACATCTTCCCCCTCACCACAGCTTTAAGGTAACTAAAACACCTGTGACCTTTATTCTTAAAGGAAGGAAATAAGAGAACCTTGCCTGAAAAGCAGGGAAACAGCATGACTTGCATCAAATACCGACAATACCGTCACATTGTTTTAACCTCCCTTATTAGTAGTTGCCCACAACAGAGACTAGCTCAAATTATCTTTGTAGTCCATACCTCTTCATATGGACCTTTAGACAATAACAGTTTGGAAAATAGCTGTTTGACAACTGATTATGCCAACTAAAATAAAAAACAGAACTTCAGTGTCTGGAAACCAAATCCTACAAAAGACTTTCCAAGGTTCCCAATTACTTACCTCCTCTCTTTTTTGTAGAACAGCAAGATTATTAGGCATGCAGTGAGGACGACCAGGAGGACACTCAGCACAGCACCGACTGCCTGACTTCTCCTTGAAAGGCCTTTATATACTTGGGCTTCCTGATCAGATTGGCCCCCATGGATTCCTGGAGCAATGGTTGATCTAATAACACAGATAGGGAAGGAAAAGACTAAGATCTACTGATGATTAGAAACAGGATTAGAAACATACTCAAATTAAAAACATCATACCATCCTGTCAAAACTTGTAAACAGATTTTAGGAGCCTTTATAAGTATGAAAAAGGTATCTACTGTGTCTACATTCTGGTATGCTTTCAAACAGCACGTAAAACTGAGATTACAGTTGAGACTTAAGTATGATTAAATTCAGAGCTTAGACAGCAGGAACTACTCAAAGCTGCTGTTTTGGAATCAAAGTTGTACCTGAGCAACCTGCATAAGCTCCAGCAATTATTTCCCTTCCACCTGACAGAGGCAATACATGGACCAGACTGCCTTCACAGATAATCGCTTAAACCAGAATGAACGATTTCCAACTTTTTAAGATGGCAACCAGGAAGTGAACAGTCCTAGAATTATTTCATTATTTGCAGCAAAGCTGCCCACAGTGTCAAGAACACAGGTGAGCACCGAGATGCATCGTTTGGCTTTTAAACTACTGCCAGACATCACTTCATTACTCCCTTTATTCTACAGATCCAAAAAAAGATCAGTTCCATTGGAGAAGCACCTCATTTTCCAAGACCTGCAATGATTTTCAGTCTAGCCTGAAGAAGCAGGCAGATAGAGTGGAAGGCCAGTTTTTTTTGCCCTGGCTTTGAATTTCTGCAGAGGAAAAAGGCAAGGAAGAAAAAAGCCTCACTTAAATGCTCATTATTCCTTTCAGTAGATTAAAACAGCATCTCAGCTACAGTACATTTTGCTTACTGGGAAGAAGAGTATTCAATTCCACCATACCTCTTTGTTATTTTCAGTGCAAACAGGACGGTTTGTTTTGTTTTTTAAAGCTTCCACTCCTGCCAACTGCTGTGTTGAAACCAAAAAGGCCCTTAGCTTAGAAGTGCTACATTCAAAAAACAGTCAACTACTCACATTAGTGGACACACGGCAGATGTATACCATGTAAATAAATACTGACAGTCTGCTGTCTCATGAAGAAATTCAGGGATGCCTTCCTGTACATGAGGACTGCAGTGGAAAGAAATTGATGAAGAGACGAACTTTGACTTATCTTTACCACATCTGGAGTCTGATGAAAATATGACATCCAAGTCATCATCTACAACAAGAAAACATTGCAGTTCAGTGCTTCCTTAAAAACAGTATGAAGGCCATAGCCTGAAGAGTTATTTGTGTCTGCATTCTCACAGGTGCTTGTTGTGCAGTAAAAACTTAAACTTCGCAGTACCTGAAGGTGAGCTTATACTTCTATGTTGCTGTGGAACAACAGGCTGAGCTGCTTACTACAGCACAAGTGCAGAGGAAAACAGGAAAACCAGTCTTGTACATAATTTCTACTGGAGTCTTACGCGTGTCAAACACAAATCCACTGCTAAAGCCATTTGCTAATGATCTTACATAATAGGAAAAAGCAGTCTAAATCATAGAATGGTTTGAGTTGGAAGGGATCTTAAACATCACCTAGCTCCAACCCCCTGCCAGGGACCAGGAAACCTACCTCCCACTAGATCAGGTTGCCCAAAGCTCCACCCAACCTGGCCTTGACCACTTCTTCCAAGGATAAGACATCTTTAACTCCTTTGGGCAGTCTGTTTCAGT
>PPHD01013224.1:0-17486 GCA_002909625.1 Bambusicola thoracicus | reverse complement strand
CTCTTCCCTTCCCTCCCCTCCTCTTCCCCTTCCCCTTTTCCATTCCTCTCTTCTTGGCTGATGTCCCTCTGCCATTGCAAGGGACTCATCAGGAATGGTAAATGTTCATCTTCAATTTCCAGCAATACTGCCTGAATACAACTTCATATCTAATGCGGAAAATGACTGGAGAAGTTGTAGTAAGAGACAGAATTACTGATTTCCTGAAATCCCAGACTGTAATGTTAATCCATGAGTTTCACAATCACCAAATGACCCAGTGAATTCTGTGAAATCAAAGATTTTTCTATGATAACAGGTCTCAACATCACAGAAAACATTGGTGACAAGTCGACATTGCATAGTCCAATCTATGTTTTGGAATATTTATCTCCATTGGAGGTATTTCTTCTCTCAGAGATATCTCTGAAGGTTATGATATGTGTTATGTTTAGACAGCAGAAAGAAAAAGTGAGATGTCAATAACATCTTTCCAGGAGTTTGATGCTTAATGCTATTTCCTCACCACTGAGCTATTTCTTCTGGATGTCATATAGAGGGCTTAATTCACCATAAGTATAGATCATTCAGTCAATAGCTGGAGCTTTTTTGTAAGAGGAGGGAATTTATTCACTTTATCTCATACCCTGGAACTGTTCAGTTCAACCACTGTTAGTAAAATCCTTTCCTTAGCTTTTGTCACTGCAATAGTTTTCTACCAAAAAGGTTTCTTAGCGAAAGGTTAGTCTTCAAATCACCTCAAATCTAGCTTGGCATAATGCCAGTTTTGTTTTGTTGGGTGACAGGTGTTTCCTTAAATACGAAGGGGAAATGTGTCTCATGGTATAACTTCCCAGTAGTGACTGGGGAGCCTCTATGATAAGTACTGAATGGTTGTAGTGCCAGAAAATAAAATGCTGCTTGCAGATAGAGAACCTGTATAAAACAAATACATCCTCCTCATAAAGACTGCTCAGGTCAATTATTGGTTCTTAACAGAACTACAGAGTTCCTATTCAATTTATATTTTCACGTCATTATCTTCAAAAAGCTGGAGAAGGAAGGAGTAGATCTTGTGATCTTTGAGACAAAGGAGAACTGGACATTACAAGACACACTAACTGAATGGAGGATGCTAGTCTTCCTTTAACACATTCTGGTAACATTTAAGTATTTAAAATTGAATAAAACTCACGTGAATGAAGTCTTGTTATTAACTTGCTATTTCAACAGTCCCCCTGAAAGAGACAGTTTTATAGTGGAGTGGAAGAGAGAAATGAATATAAATGGACCCTCTATTTGTTATTTAGGGCATAAAGCCTTAAGTTTTCACCACACCTTTCAAGTAACCAAAGAGAATATGGTGAAAATGCATGAATTTCTTGAAATTTGGTACTTCATTATCAAGCTTCACTGCAATTGTTCTTCTTGGAGAGAAGGAAAAAAACGATAGGCCATTGTATGGCTGGAGGGACACAAGAACAGGGATGAGGGATTTCTTGCAGACACTGTGTGATTCCAACTAATTCATGGTGGAACTGTGTTTTTTGAAAACTCCTCTGATCCTAGTGACTTGAAATAATCTATTCCTCTAACATAACACTTAACAATGCTTATATTCTGTTCTTCCAGAACATTTTATATGTGTCATAATTAAGAAGTTATAGGTTGTATATTGAGGAAGATGAACTGAAAACTAAAGAACCAAAGAAAACAAAATTCCCCATATTCTCAGCTATATATATACTAATGTCACTGGTTCCCTACAAGCAAAAAATGTATCTTGTGCATACTTGTGGTTAGATTTTCAATCTCCATTATAGTGGATATCTTGCCCACATCAGGGGAGTTGGAAATACATGATCTTTAAGGTTAATTCCAACCTAATCCATTCTATGACTTCTCTAACAGCTTGAAGATCCTACAGGAAACAACATTAAATGCCCTCACAGTAATTTTAGGAGCTCGTTATGGAAGGCAGCCACTGAACTGTTAGGGAAATCACAGATGATACAAGGAAGGTAAAGTTCAGGCTAAAAAGCGCTATTATTTTCTGTGGGTACATACCCTAATTGTGAGTCTGAAAAAGATCTTCAGAACTGGTCTTTTGAATCATTTTCTGTGTGTTGCTTTTTCAGACAGATTGTAGACTCTGACTTGTGTCACAGTAATAAATTCCAGACATTTTTCATGCAGATAGTGTCTTGTAAAAACTCTTTAACAGGAGAAATGAAAGACTAAATGTATGGGCACTTTAATAGAGGTGAGAAGTGTTGTTCTCTAGCAGAATGCAAGGTGACCCTATTTGTTTGATGGAAGTGAAGAGTGAAAAACAAACAAAATGCTTTGTCTCCTTTATTTCTCTCCCCTACTCCCCCCCCCCTCCATCTTTTTTTTTTTTTTTCTCTGTTTTTGAGTTGTACACCCAAGACAGAAAATAATGACTGTGCATTTTCCAGATGATTATGTGCTTTAATACAACCATACTCTCCATTAAATGGTAGCCATATTCTTCAAATTGCAAATTGCAGCAATTTGGTAACCTTTTCTAAGATAGTATTTTGCAGGGGTGAACCAGGGACATTTGAGATTTATTATAAAATGTGTTCCTAAAAGTTATTTATTGTGGAGAGTTTTGCTCCACACACCTGAATCTGAGGAAAAATAGTACTATTATGACACTTTCATAACCCTAGTAGAAAGAGGAGGATCAACAATCGGAGGAAGAGAAACCAAAGATACCATGACAAGATACATGCCATAATAAGATACCAGGAAAAAATATATTTTGTACTTGCAGTCCATCCTTTGACATATATGGCTCCATTTATTGTTGTGTTCATCATTTTAGAATAAATCTGTTTTTTTGTTGTTGTTGTTGTTTTTTTAATAGAAAGTTTTTTGACCAAGATTCTTGAGATAAAGTTCCAGCTCAGTGAAGTACTTACGTGCCCAGCTATAGGTAGTATAGCCAGTCTTGTGGGATTGTTGTATTTGAGGAAAATTTATTAAAACTTGAAAAATTCTGCTTTGCAATGTAGTTGAGTTTAATGGTTTCATGTTCAGTCTGCTGAAAAACAGTAGGCAGCTGTTTTTAACAAATTAGAATGAAGATTTACTTAGTGAAAAAAATGCTCTTATGTGGTTACCAATATAATACTAGCAGTACCAACAAGAGTGGGTTCCTACCCAGCAGTCTTCTGAGATACCTTAAAAAAATAAAAGGAATTTTCTCTCTCTTCAAAGCAGAGCTAGGCAGGGATAAAAATTTTAAACCGTAGAACTGCTTGGGAATGGAACAAATATATCTCAACAAAACTTCTCAGAAAAAGATATTTTAGAGAAAAAAAAAAATTGATCCAATTGATTTCTAACCTTTTAAATTGCTTCTTTTTTTCCAAAAAACCCATCATTTCTTATACACCAAAAATATATTTCCAACTGCTTGATTTCCGCCTTCTAAGCAGCATTTTAACTTCTTCTTATTTCAAAATGTTTTCATTTCCATGAAAATGGAAGTTAATGATAAAAACACCTTTTTACTAAATAGATTGGCCAATTTTTTACAGAATCTCAGTAAGGCTTTTGAAGGTTTTGTTCCATCCCACACATTGGAGCAGCTTTGTGTGAGTTCCATTTAAAGAGTGAATAGAAGAGCTTGGGTGAATAACAATAAATCAGACTTCTAAATCCATGTTTTCATTTTCCCAGCAGCTATTGCTTTCACCTCCAAATTAGCCAGAAAATGAGGATAATTGGGCTGCTAAAATAAAAACACTAGTTGAAATGCAAGGCAAGGTACCTTCTCATGGGAACTTGGAGGACTTGCATAGGATGATACACTCAGATGAAGATGGTCAGAACTGTTCCATAAAACCATCTCCTTACAGGAGAATTTCATTTTTCAGTCCAAGGATTTTTTTCAAAAATATTGTTGTAAAAAATAGTTTCTAAGCCTTGGGACTCTTTCCATTTTAAAGGAAAGACTATTGGTTTTCACAGGAGTTATAATCTAGGAAGCAGGGCAGAAAATACAGACCTGGACAAAATTTGGCCACAGTAGCTCTACAACTTCAAAAGAAGACACATAATCTTTAGGTAGGTTGTTAGTCATCCATTGAGAAGAAGCATGACAAAGGAAATTCAACTCAGCACAGTCACTGAAGAAAAAAGCACATATATAAACTTATTTTGTTGTAAACTGCTCTCTTGCTTCCAGTGACGAAAAGTAGGTTGATCATAGCAGTCTTGAAAACAGGAGCTATCAGAGCAACTAAGGAACTTTTAAGTAGTATGAAAAAATCTTTGATAGTAGTAATTCATCACTGTGGGAAATATTTGTGAAGACATATAAAAATTACCAGAAAAAAAAAAAAAAAAGTAAAAACAACCTCTGTTCCAGAAAAGAATCATCCACTCTAAACTATGAAAAGGAAATTCATGCCAGGAAAACAAAACAAAACAAAACAAAACAAAAACACCAAAACCAAACAAATACACAAGAAAACTAAGATTGGAGATGCTCTGGGATGGACTGTTAGGCTTTGGGTCCTAAGCAAACTTTTGTGTGTGTGCGTGTGCATGTACCTAAAGAAGAAATTGTGTGACATGGCATGATTGGAAAAAAGAAAGTCATAGCATAATAGCTAAGTTTTTTTTTCCATCTCAAAGGCAGCTCAAAGGTTGACCAAAGAAGGATTTAAAATCAGACTTTCTCCAGACTAGATGGTTTTGTGGCAAATCCTCTTGGGCAAGGCAGTTGCATTTTCATGCATCGTGGGACATGTATCATGTCCCAAAGAGTATACTGGCCAGTATGAAGTAATGGATATACACTGAGTTTCACTTTATCTTCCAATACTATTTTGCTCTCTTTGATGTAATAAGAACCTTTTTTCCCTCTGAAAAGTATAATTTTCCTGATTATGAATCTGGATTGGCACCTTCTAAAACAATCACATGCTCCCTTACCCTACAAAACTGGGCCCAGTGTGAAACTCTTCTGTTATTTAAACAATTTAAATACTGAAACAGCACCTTTGTATGAGCCAGAGACACTGATTTAGGGACTGACTGTGAAGCCAAAATGCTGATCTCCTCAGCCAAGCTAGTGATAGCTTCTAGTTCAGAGAGAGCTGTTCTTTTTTATTACTGGTACTACTATTACTGTGGTAATTATTTTGTTCTTCTCATTGTCTTCAGAAAAATTCTGGATAGTTATTGATATCTCAAGACACAGATGAAACTTTCATCAGCTTCCTTTGAAAAGAAAAGCAAGGTTTCTGTTTGCAACTGAGCTTGATATCCTTTTCCATTTGGGGTTTAATTTCACTAGAAAGTGTAAGGTTGCCATGGCAAAGCTCATATCTTCACTTTCCTGCCTCAGTAGGTGCTTTGAAGAGGGAAGGTGGTCAGAACAAGAGGTAATTTGAGCTAACAAATGGCTATATTGCAATAATGTGCTCCTGTTGGGCTCACTTTCAAGTTCTTACCCCAAATATACCCACATGACCAATTCTGTATATTCTCAGCACACAAAGCCAAGGGGATGCAGTGAATTTTGTAGAAATTAAAACCAGGTATTAAAAGCCTTGGATTTGATATTCCATCTTCCAAGCTGGTAATGATAGCAGTAAACATCAAGCTCAATGGGCTAAACCCTCAAATCTTGACTAGTGTATCACTGGGGTTAGAGGAGCAGCTCCAGCAGGGCACTGAGTCATATCAGTTCAAGTTAATTGGCTAAGCAGTGAAGCAGCAGAGAAAATCCTTTACAGTGCCGGATTCATGTAGAGCCTTTACTGGCAGATGCTCTACAGTGAATTAAGACCTTTTAGGGTGAGTTCCAGGAAGCAGTTGAAAAGAGAAAAGCATCAAACAGCTTAATTCATACTCAGGAAGAACATCTGGCTAATGATTCAACTTACCATGTAGTACTGTACTACTCTTAAGTTATTTGCCATCGAAAGCATGGAATTGCTTTTAGATCATGCACTCATGAAAACTGTGTGTATTTTGATTTTGTCCTAGTGGTTGGCGACCCTGCACATAGCAGGGGGGTTGAAATTAGATGATTGCTATGGTCCTTTTAAACCCAGGTCATTCTATGATTCTATGATTCCAATGAAAACTTCGACAGTCTTCATTATGACCACAGAAAATGAAGAGACTCCAACCAGTTAAGATAATGCCTGTCCCTTAGGTAATTTCAGGTAGCATTCAAGAGTGAAACTGTGAACTCCAGTAAGGCTTTTTACTTAGATATATTGTGACCTACTTCTTGAGATGTCTGTTTTACTTATTGTTAAATGTTATAGGATTCCCAGTGCAAAAATGTGTTGTAGGAGCTTTCCAACAAGTGGTGTCACTGTTATGAAGTAACAGCCATATTTTTAGCAGTTTGTTTGTAGAGGCAAATGATGTATTCTGGAGACAAGTGAAGGAACAGAGAATTTATGTTGGAAAGGAAATCTGGAGGTCTCTGGTCCAGGCTTCTGCTGAAAACGGTTGATTTCCAGGTTTAACTACCTTCCTCAGAATCTGGTGCAGAGAATTTTGAAAATATTTGCGATGTCACAGCCTCTCCAGCTCTTACATTTGTGCTTAACCACTCTTCGAAAGAATCTGCCTATAGATGTCCCTATTCATTGCAGGTGAGTTGCATAAGATAACCTATAAAGGTCCCTTCCAACTCAAACAGTTTTATGGCTCTATGATATTTTTCTTTTATTTGGATTTCTCTGATTTCCAACCACTGTTGATATCTTTGACCATTGACTTATCCCTTTGTTGTAAACCTCTGAAAGGAGTCTGCCTCTGTCTTCATTCTATATCTTTTCAGAGAACACAGGTTTTTCTTTCCTCTAACTCATTTCTTATTCTGTATATAGTCAGATAAAGGAAATTGCTTGTTTCCTTTCATCCATGCACTTTCACTTACTCTAGAGTATTGTTCTGTATCCACAGCAAACCCAGTTTTAAGATCTCTTTAACAGATTAGCATGTTCTGGAGAAGATGCTCTTACTCTTGATGTAGATCTAGTCCTTTTTTCCCTCCCTTCCTCACTTCCTGCCTTCCTCCCTCCCTCCCTCCCTCCCTTTCTTCCCTCCCTCCTTCCTTCCCTCCTTCCCTCCTTCCTTCTTTTATTAAACATCTTTAAAACCTACATGTAATTCAAGACAGTGGGGCTGAATCACAGTCATTAACAACGAATGAGGAACTGCGGCCTGACCTGTGGGAGACCTCCAAATTGAATATTTTCTCTTCAGATTTAGCATAATTAAACAAATTGTCTTTGTGTCCAACCACTAGCTTTAGTAGAGAATTATTTTCCTGCTGTTCTGTCCAATCCCACAGAGACTAATTTAGATGGCATTAATTGGTAATTTTCTAGATCAAAGCCTTTAGTTGAATCAATAAGAATAGCTGCTGTACAGTGTTATGAATATCATTCATAGACATAAAATGTTATTTGTCGTGTCTACCTTAATTATGACATCAGAGACCAAGACCAAAAAGAATAGATACCCTGCTAGCTTAATGCATAGGTAATGCTAATGGCATGCCTAGACAGTCCACTTGCTAGGGAACTGGGTTTCTCCTTGCTGAGAAGGCTTCCTTTAACTGCAAGATTTATTGGAAGTCCCAACATATATAAATTATCATCAACAACCTTCATGGTTATTTTTGAAAAATTTGTGATTCCTGTGGAGAGATTTCAGGGGAGATTTTATTATTTGATTGTGGAGAAAGGGAAAGGTTTGGAAAGGCTTAGCAAGAAGTGGTCATCTCTCTTGAGGGTGAGTAGTATGAAAAGTGTCCCAATTTATATGACAGGAGCAGCTGTATACCTACATGGTTTTCCTACACCAGCATGAAATTTTGGTTTTCCTGTCATTGAAGAGAGGATTTTTAAGGTCAAGTGAAAGGATTAAATTTAGTGAAGATAACAAGTCTCATAGGCAGGAAGTCATCGTGGTTCATTAGCAATAATCTCTTCCTAATACAAATGCCAAACAATTAATGTGATTAATCCAATTGTAGGTCTTTTAGAGGGAAGTGACACAATTCATACAAGAAGCAAAAACAGTTTCTGCAGAAATGGGTAAAAGCCACTGATGCCAGAGTACATAGGTTGCTCTGAAAATAATGCCTTCGACTTCTTTCCATGGAAATTACAACAGGTACAAAGAGTACAATAACACTATTTGATAGAGCAAATTCTCAGTTACAAAACACTATTTTTTCAGCATCATCACCACTATTAACTATGCATTTTCACCGGCAATGAACAAGAGCCTGCATTCTGTGCACATAAAATTCTGCACTGTTAGCCTGGAATGTGGCTTTTCTTTCATGTCATTCTCATCACTTCTGAAATGCACCATCCACTACCTTACTGTGCACACATCCACTGTTTGATTTCCATAAATGTTCAGCAAGTGTTGATGAATATCAGTGTTTACCATTTTTTTCCAAGTGGAATAATTCAATTCCACACCTTTGCTTCATTTGCACTTCCATATCAGAAGCCATTTTGTCAGACTACCTCTCTGCTGACATCTGTTGCACTGCAACAAAATGTTGTGGAATGTTATGGGATGTTACAGAACATTACATCCCAAATGGAATATTCGAGTAGTTTCAAACCCTATTGCCATACCACCAGCATCTGCCTCTGATGTCATGGGCTAACGTAATAAAAATGGAAGGCATTACTTCTGGGACAGGCTTCATACATGACGGTTTGGTTGAGGGCTCATGGTCATTAGACCAGGTGTCCCCCCTTTCCTACTTAACTCACATTAAGGATCACAGAGAGTGAAAGGTGAGAGTAATATGGCCAGTGTAATTATGGGACCTCTCATGGGAAAAACTAGTACTCATATACACCCTTGCATACTCATGCAGTATCTGACATGGAGGACATATGGGCCTCTGACCTTTAGTTCTTCTCCAGTTGCTACAGTCAGAGCTCTGCACACACACACGAATAGTTGGATATGAAGTTTAATGAGAGGACAGGTCAGACTGCTCTAATCTGATACAGAACAAGTCCCAACGAGCAAACTGATTGTATGAGACTAGTCTGTTTTATCTTCTTAGACCTCTAATTTAGGGAATTCCTCCCCTAAATACTCTCTGGGAGTTTTCCCCTAAATATCTGTGATAATCCCTGTGCAACCCAACAATTATTTTCAGCCTGAAGAAGAGATGGTTCTGGGGAGAACTCAGAGGGTGGTTAGGTGCTAGAACAGTCTGCTTAGAGAAGTTGTAGATGTCCCATTCCTGTGGGGGTGTTCAAGGCCAGAAAGGATGGGCCGTGAGTAACTTGATCTAGTGCCTGATTTAGTGGTTGGCAATACCATCCACGGGAGGCAGGTCGGAACTGTATGATCATAGAGGTCCCTTCCAACCTAAGACATTCTATGATTATACAATAATATGATGACTTCTCTGCAACACATAAGGTGTCACATACTCCTATGCAATGACTCTCCTCAGTCTGTGAGCTGTTCTGAAGAATCTCTGCTTTTACCTGTTGAGTGGGTGCCCATGGCTCTTGCGACCAGTGCACTCCTAGGACAGCTGTGTTGTAGCTGGGGTAGGGGCTTTGTGTCTCATTGGAGCACTGCATTCTGACCCCTGCACATGGTCCTTTGGGCTCGTTGGTGCACCTGGAAATGGAACTTTGATCATAGAGTCATTAAAAAAAGACTTCAAAGATCATCAAGTTCAGCTGTCCACTTACCACCAATATTGCCCTCTAAACCACGTCATTAAGTAATACAGCTATACTTTCCTTAAATACCTCCAGGCATGGTGACTCCACCACGTCCCTGGGCAACCTGTTCCAATGCCTAACCATTCTTTATGAGAATAAATTTTTCCTAATATCCAACCTGAACCTCCTGTGACGTAACTTGAGGCCATTCTCTCTTGTCCCTCTTGATGGTCTGATGGTTCCTGCGGTGGGTCTGAGGGTATCTAGGACCAGGTATTTTGGCAGTTTCCCCATATGAAATCATTCCTCTTTTTATCATTTCCTCCTTTTATCCTTTTTGTGAGCAGAAAAGATCTTTTTACTCGCATAGTTTTTAGTGTAGTCTAGATCCAACATCAGCCATAATTCCAGCGCTTATTTGTTGCTTTCCATTAGTGAATCTCAAAGCAATTCCAACAAATGTCTGAGCCCCAAAGTCAAAGGAAAGCAGAAGGGTGGTGCCCCAAAGTCAGGACTTCTTCCTTGTACCCCACCTCAGCACACTTGAACATTGTATCATCCAACTATTAATTAGTTCCTTACATACTTTTACATTTGTGGACTACTTAGTGAAATTCTCTGTTTCTTTGGCAAACCTGAACAGAAATAACCTATCTTTTGGTGTGTTTTGCTTTGTTTGTGGGTTCTTTATTTTAGAGAAGGTGAAAAATCAACAGGTCTGTAAAGATAGCAGCTTGCACCATGCTTCTCTTGCAGCTTTCCTTCAGAAATCTGACAGCTTTAGTTATTGTGATGGAGAAAAAACGAGGTGAGAAAAGTGTTGTCAAAAAAAAGATCTGTACTTTCCTTCCAAGGATGCAATTTACTTTTTGTGTGATCTGTGACTCCTCAAGCCAAGGAGATATATGTAGAGATCCTAGTTATAGACATAACTCTGTATTTACCTAAATCAATAGAATTACCAAAACAACACACACACACACAAAAAAAGGTATTTTGTCTATAAAAAGGTCCAGTACATAAAGTATGATTAATCCAATTCAGTGTGGGTGTTCAAAGCTTAATTAGCTATATTTGTACCATGGGCTGCTTTTATAGTTAATGGGAAAACAGTTTACAGTGCTGCAGAATTTTAAGATTAATTCACCTCAACCAAAAATAAGCTCCTTCATTTGCCCAGGTGAATTTTCTCCTAAATACACTGACTGTATTAATTACATTTGAGATTCAAGTACCTCAACATATATACACAAGGCCATCTGAAATACTCCAAACCATCCACAGGAAGCTGACAGCTATGACACAGGACATGGAAGAAGCCTTACTCTTCTGCACAAATAGCTGGATCCAGCAGAAATACCATACTGCATCAAAAATGGCACTAAAAAAACTGTGTTTATGCAATTTAAAATTAAATGTGGGTAAGACTACTACTACTACAGGAACTTAGGCTGCAGATATTTCTTCAGCTATTTAGTCAGCCCCTATAGGGGCTGATGTTCTAGGACCATGCAATACAGTGATGGGATTTGGAGAACATATCAGATCATTAAAAGTAGGCAACAAAAGGTGGGTTCTGTTGCCTAAAAGTAGTGATCCGGGGCAAATTCAGAGACTTTAGGTACTGAGTCATTCCTCTGCATCTGAACAATATGTCCAAAAGGTTTTTGGAGACCCGTGTCATTTTGGAATATCAACTGGAAGATGGGCAGTATAACCTGAGGCATTCCAAGTCACACTAAAAACATATGTTTAGAGCATTAAAGAGTCATAGAATCATAAAGGTTTGAAAAGATCTCTAAGATCATCTAGTCCAAACATCAACCCATCACCACCACGTCCACAAAACCATGTCCCTCAATGCCACATCCACATGTTTCTTGAGCACCTCCAGATGACTCCACTACTTCCCTGGGCAGCCTGTTCCAATGCCTTACCACTCTTTCTGAGAAGAATTTTTTCTAACACCCAATCTGTGTCCCTACTGACTTTTCAGGCACAGTGAACTGCACTGATTAGTTCTCTACTGACTGCAATATGAGTTTATGCTCCTACACATATATACATAGTTGAATGTACACCCACAAGTTTTGGTTATGTGATACAGAGCTGGATCTAACCCCTGAAAATTTGTTGAGATGAGCCATAGCATATAGACTGTATCATCGTTGTTGCCTATGTTTTACGTAACTAAAGAATGGTGAGACGCTTTAAAGTTTCAGTACTAGGCTTTTAGACTCATTTTACTCGGTAGCACAGTCCTTTAACTCATCTGGATATTTACATGTCTTCATCTGAGATTCCCCCTTGAGCAGATGGAAACATGATTCTAAGGAGTAAGGTGACATCTTAAATGGTGCTTGGATCCTGAGTCACCCTCCATTGGATTGTTATTTATCCATGAAATGATGTTTCTGAAGGGAGTTAGGTCCCAATTTTGAAAGAAAGTCCAAAGCGTTTTTTAGCAACACTGGAAGTGCAAGACAGACACCGTTTTTTGATCTTCTCAGTTTGCCAAGTCACATATGGAGTGAATAGACATTTTTATTTCCAAATCAAGCACAGACAGCTTTGCACATGCATGTTTCCCTACATATACGCCTAGCTTACATAAAAAGGATGGCTAAGCAGAAGCAATCCATTTGCCTTAAGCTATGCACTCCCTGACGTAGAACTTCCATTTGAAAGACAAGCTAGTTGCCACCATCTATAAGCCTTATCTACAGTCACATATTCATGACTGAAACAATATCTACTTTCCTATGCTCTACCAGAGATCGAATTCCAGCAGGTGCCTTTGAACTGATTTATGTGGTACCAAACTCCCATACTTCCTCTATCCTTTCTTAAAAGAAAACATTTCAAAACATTGGACACAGGAGGTCCATACGCCACTCAGAATTCCCATGTATAGAATAACTGTTACCAATTTAGCCTCTTAGATTTTGCAGTAATAAAATTTTGATTGCCTTGAGTGGTTGATATTAAATAAATGATAACCTGATCTCATGTATTTCTTTGCCATAAAAAATATTCTTTTCTTATTTCCTGTCTTAGTTCTTGCCCCCTTTGACCCAAATTACAAATCAGAGAATCTGCTTTCGAACCTATTGAGTGTTTCACAGAAAACAAACTGCCCTAAGGCCAGACTGGATCACATCAACACCAGATTCTCTTTGACTTTCTGTGGCATGTAATCGTCACTAATTACAGTTGGATTCAGACCCACATACATTTGAGAAAATTAGCATTAATGCTCTGGCCCATGCTGACATACAAAGCTATATGGTGTCACACAACATGTGGTCGTGGTTACATGAAGAACCAATGATCAGCTGCATATAATCATCACCCAGATTTCATCAGACGGCCCCAGTCAAATTCTTCTGAGCTCTGGCTGGGTCTTGCTGCCTACCTCTTGGAAAATCAATTTGTGGACAATTGCTAGGACTGCTTGCAATCGTAATTATCCAAATTTTCTCTTTTGTTTCTTCCCAGGTTTACACAACTGCAGTTGTGGAAAATGTTGAATGAGCACAGGAACTTGAGATACCTTTATATTGCAGCACCCTGCTCAATCACCCAGTCGCATGGCTTTAAGTAATACTGCACTGTAATTACATTAGCTGCAGTATTGAATGCTTCTTATCATGTCTTAATTGTGCAATAATTTTGATAAATGTTTAATCAATATTTAATTGACCAATGATCAATGTTTAATTTCCATGGAAATGACTGTTGCAGTTTCAAAATAAAAACGTAGCTTAAGAGCCATTGCATGTACATCTTCTTAGTGATAGCTTGTGCCTTTGGATGTACACATGCACATGTGCTTGTGTATGAGGGAAAGTGAGCACGAGCAGTCAGAGCAGCTGTCAGCCAAAATGTTCCCTGATTGCAGCTGGAGGGAACAGACAAAAGAGCTCCGGCTAATCTTGCTGCTGTGGTTTGAGAAGTCACCTCTGTCAATCATCTGCCTATGATCAAATCTACCACCTCAATGGCAGCCAGCGGGATGGATGCCTGCACCCATATCTCAGCAACTTCAGCATAAAATCTGGCTGTTTTGCTTTATTCTCTGATCGTCAGTGGCTGCAGATGAGAGGATATTCCTTGAATAGAAGAACTGTCTTGCAAACGTTCATTGTTTGCTGTAAACTCTTTTACAGGGGCAGAACAACAGAGTGGCAGAATCATAGAATCATAGAATTATTCAGGTTGGAAAGGACCTCAAAGATCATCAAGTCCAGTCGCAGCCTAACCATAGTACCCTAACTCTAACAACCCTCTGCTAAATCATATCTCTGAGCACCACATACAGGGACGGTAACTCAACCACCTCCCTGGGGAGCAATTGCAGAAATATCTGGTAAAAGACTGTGCTCGTGGTGATGTCAAGGAAGATCCTGTGTGCATTTGCTGTGTTTACGTGCAGGCAGAAAGACAGATAAGCAGTGAAGGATAAAAGAGGTAGTGCCCCTTGACTTTGCCCTTGTAAGGCCCCATCAGGCATCTGGGCCTAGGACCCCCAGCGCAGGAAGGATGCAGAGCTGTAGGAGCTGTTGTGTCCAGAGGAGGGCCACGAAGATGCTCAAAAGGCTGGAGCACCTCTCCTATGAAGTCAGGATGATGGAGCTGGACTTGTTTAGCTCAGAGAAGGCTTTGGGGAGTTCTCACTGCGGCCTTCCTGTACTTGAAGGGAGCTTATAAGCAGCAGAGGGACCAATTTTTTACATTGTCTAATAGTGATAGGACAAGAAGAAATGGCTTTAAACTAAAAGAGGGGAAATTTAGGTTAGATGTTAGGAAAAAGTTCTTAACTCAGAAGGTGTTGAGGCACTGTAACACATTGCCCAGAGAAGCTGTGGTTGTCCCATCCCTGGAGGTGATCAAGGCCAGATTGGATGGCATTCTGGTCTGGTCGTTGGAAATTCTGTCCATGGCAAGTGGGTTGGAACTGGATGGACTTTATGGTCCCTTCCAACTCAAGGCATTCTGTGATTCTATGATTAGTAAGGTATAAATGACAATGGACAATACAAAAGGATAGTCAAGGAACACAGAGCTGCCCTTGGGGGGAAAGGAGTGAAGCATGGAAATCAGTTGAGATTAATTTACACTCTTACAGTGGTGAAACACCAGGTGGATGCACTAATCCTTACCTGCTTAATCAGGTCAGTGGAATCTTCCCAGTAACAGCATCTTCAGTGGCGACTGAATGCAAATGTAACTTAAAAAATGTCATTTCTCTTGGAACAGTACCTTGCTACATCTGTGGATGACATTTGGAAAAGGGCTACTGCCCTTGATTAAAACATCCTGCTTCACCTTAAACTAAAGAGCCATTCCTGATGCCTTAATCTACTGAGAGAGAAATTCAGAATATTTGTTGTAGGATGAACTCTGACCTCTTTTGAAGAAAATAATTAGTATAGACTTATGTGAGTGCTTACAACAAAAGCATATAAATCCAGAAGGGAAAAAGCAAGTTTTGAAAATGTATGACACTTTTTTTCCGATTTCAGCTTTGTAACATGATAAATTATATCCCTCTGTGTCATGTAGTATAATGCGCAGCACAAGTTTCAAAATGAGAAGTAATTACAAAACAAAAACAAAGCCTGAAACAAACTGCTAAAGCTGAAAATCTCCCAGCACAGCATTTTCAAACAGATGTATTGCTAAATTGTCTGCTCCCTTGGCATCACAGAACAGAGAGAAAACTTCTGCCTGAATGTTCAAGCAGCACAGCCTCAGGTAACGTGCAACAACCAGAGAGAAACTGGAAGAGACATAGCTATATAAAACATCAGTTGGACTCAATGATCCTTACGGGTCTCTTCCCATTCAGGATATTCTATGATTCTGTGATTCTGTATTCTTAACCCAGGAAACATCTTTGCTAGGTTTTTATTTACAATGATTGCTTATTTGCTGGAGGGATGTGACCTTTACATATCATCACATGCAGAAATATGCCATGGTAAGTTAGGATAAGCCCTATGTCATATTTCCTGCTGTGATGATCCCACAGTATGTGGATAGGATAAGAGTCTGAACATCTTCCCCCACTCCAGAGTAGCTGATAGATGTTACTTAAGTACCACAACTTTGTGCTGTGATGGTTTGTTCATATGCCTGTGCCCTAAAAAATACCTGCTGTAAACAAGCTCCAGTGAATCAGATAAACGAGGATGGGAGAATTAACAGTGCCAATGTTTAGGGAAAAATTTCACTGTTAGCAATGACACTGCAGCTGGAGTAGCTTACATCAAACACAGAAAGAGGAAAATCAAATCTTTCATCTCTATTGTTCCATTTGTCTGGGCCTTAGTTTTCAGAATGGGCTAATGTGATAGGGAATCAATGTAATGACTTCCTGGAAGATAATGTTCTTTACAACAACAACTAAAACTAAGAGGAATGTACGAAGAATAAAGGCTAAATTTTTTGCAATGACTTTTTGTGTCATGTGCTGCACAGGGTGCATTCTTTCAATTTATTTCTTGAAATTCTGACTCCTTTCAGATCTTGTAATTCTGTCTTCTTACAGACATCAGCAGTGTTCTAATTCACCTTCGATGAGATCTTCATATGTCCATCAAGAATTCTCCCATGTCACTAGGGGGGTTTACAGGATTCATCTTCACGCTCCTCTTTTTCCTGAGCATCCTCTGTATAGTCACCAAGATTCCCTTTCTTTTTTTCTTTTTAATTGTTTGACACTGATGACTCAACAAATCATCTCCACAGTTCTGGGCCTATCTTGCATGCCAGTGTCCAGTAGTTCAGCCCATCCTCCACATTTCCTTTCTGATTTCCAGCAAGGACATCATCAATCTGAATTCATGATTATTTTTTCTTCTATGCTGAGGCACTAAGAATACTTTCTGCTACTGACACAAACAACCTTACCATTATCAAAGAAAAAAAATCCCTTAATTGGGATAAGATTTTTTTTAGGGAAACAAACAATAGAAAAACCTAATGTTCCTTTCCTTCACTGTATTTTTTATGATCAATATTTCCCATGGTTTTATATCTCTCTTTTTTTTCCACCTACCAACATCTTGTCCACCACAAACAAATCTCAATAAACTATTGAAAAAGATTACGTTCTTTAGAAAATGTATATTTTCTGACCCTTTGGAGGAAATTAAAATCTCATTATAACAGTGGCAAGTGGTTAAGTTCACTGATTCTTTTATTTTTTTTTAAGTTGAAAAAATTAGTTTGAGCTGTCACGTACTTATTATTTATTTGATATGAATTTAGTGCTATATTTATAAATTTTAATAAGAGCAATATACATCAGTTTATTATGACATTACCAAAAGGGGTCATTTCCTGTGCTGATGAAAGGAAAAATGATCTACCATTACCACCTGATTGATACTTTTTCTATGTCTAAATCACTTGCCAGTCCCCCACCCCAATTATGATTTTGTGCATATTTTCAATACATTATCTGCATGTTCTGATGCCTAGCCAAGACAGATGGCAAGGTCACAACATTCCTTATGGTATGGAAATTTGGTTTTATGACCACATTAAATTTCAGTCTTCTCTTTGACCTAACTTTCTGATACTTTGTCCTCTCAGCTTTTCTTAGATTCTTTACCTACAATATCTTTATGGCTCATTGCTCTGATTTCCTAACCCCTCTAATGGGTGTTATAAATGAACCCTATGCTGACTCCTTCTGCAGCACAGCAGAGGTAGTTTTCCTCATTATCTCTTAGTCTTTTTAGAGGTTTTTTTTTTTTTTTTTTTTTTTTTTTT
>PPHD01013223.1:0-17487 GCA_002909625.1 Bambusicola thoracicus | reverse complement strand
TAACAAGGCCAGAAATCAGAAAAGGAGGGAAATGAGGTGCAACTGTCCAGCTGGAGAGAACAGCTTCTTATTAACAATAATATGAAAGATCTAAAAATCACCACAAGTTCTAGAAAAAATCAAAACAGCATGAGAAAAAAAGAGAACTTCACTAAGCCAGATTTAGATGTGTGTTGGCACATCAGAGCAATGCAATATTCTTCAAATTTCCCCAAGACAACTAATACATGACAATAATTTACAAGAGATTTTGCAGAAGAGCTGAAAGGTGTTACTGGTAATCAATAGGATGAGGTTATTCACAGGAGAAATGTGGTCTGAAAATAAAGACCAGAAGCTTAGAGTGTTTACTGTGAGATAATATGAAATAAAAAATGCTCATAAAGCATTTATATAAGCTGAATAGGAATACTTGGGCTCCTGATATATGAAAAGTGTTTTGGAACATTTAAGCACCTTAGTTGCAGTGCTTCCTTCATAATATTATATGCTGTTTATTCTGCAGTGCTCAAAGAAGTATTCACTTCCAGGCAGTTTGGTTCAAATTTGGAATGCGGTAAATTCATCTGAATTCCATATAGTTTAAATTAATCCATATTAAAAGTAGGTTGGTTCTGTGGCTATGTCACAACACAGGAATCGGGAAACGAGGTTCAGACTTTCTCTCCAGCCATTCTCTGTGACTTTGGGAAAGACAAAACCAAACTGTTAAAGGTGCAGAGCTGGAGAATATAAAATATAATTTCCAGACAGATCAAAATAAACAAACTAACCAGATGAATTTCTGGAAGGGAAGTGTTACAAGGTCAAAAAATGAAGATATAGTTACTAGAAGCACAAGTCTCTGAGACTCACATTGCTGGAATTCTGGAGGGAATTCTACAGGAAATACCAGAACATACTGACCATTGTCTAGGAGCTCTTTCATAAATTATATATGTAAGTTTATGAAACATAACATATGCACTTTCATAAACACTTTTCTAAGGCACTAGCAGATATAAGATGCCAGGGTACATATGCCTTCGGTGTGGCCATTTTCATGTTCTTACATCAACTAGCCAGCATGAGAAGTACTTTTACTTTGTCTACTATGAATTGAGATTCATCTGTTTGACAAGTTGGGTAAATATTGATGCAGTTAGTGCACAGTGAACATGATGGTCCTACACTTTCATTGTTACCACTGCAGTTAATGTAAAACCGGTTTATAGGTACTTAAATCGTAGTTATTTAGGATTTAAATGTCTTGAGACATCCGAGATGTATTTGTACAGATTGTTAAAAACATTAATGTAATGGTTCATAATAAATTTTGGGATGAGCTAAAGATAATGCAACTCTTCGTGTGAATACATTTGCCTTACATGAACATATGCCACAACACAACAAAAGGGATACTCTGCCACATTGTGCCAAGACGAGGACTATCAATGATAAAAAACTGACCGAAAATAAAGTACATAGGTTGCTCTGAAAGTAACTGCCCCTATTTATCATTGGAAGTACAACAGATACAAAGAACACAATAACTGGTTGAAATTTTTTCCTCATGGAGGAATTCCATGAGACATTTTTGCTTCAGATGCACTTCCATGTTAGACGCCATTTTGTCAGACCCTCTGCTGCCATCAGTCACACCACAACAAAATGCAATGGGATATTGGTGGGAAGGTTCATTCTCTACTACCATATCACCAACATCCACTGCTGACATTGTGGACCAACATAATAAAATAGGGGGCATTAATTTCAGTGCAGTCCTTGTATAATGCCATAGAAATTCTTTATTCCATCAATGTTCTAAATCCCACTGATTTTCAAACAGAAAAAATCATCCTGGAACATTGTCATTTTACCATGATTTAACAAGATATAATGAATTAGCTGAGCAACTCTAAATGTTTGTGCACTCAGTCTTAGCCAGTGGCAAAAATAAGATAATTTTGTTTAACCTAGTCTGAAATGATTGACGTTCAAGTTAAGCTGATGAATGGTAACATGTTAAGCAGTAGTAACCTAATTGTGCATCTGAGTTCTCATGCTCCTAAGTCTGCTTAAGTCACTTTGGAAAATTGGATTTTGCTAAGTCATTTATAACAAGATTTTTCAAGGTACTTAGACATTTTGCTCTCATAAAAATCAGTGGGAGACAGATGACACAGTACCTTTCAAAATCTTGTTTGCAGAGCCTTGCACTGATGACCAGAGAAAAAAAGAAAAACTGTCCCACACCTGCAAATTGCTTTCAGACAGTGACTACTTCCTGGGAACAAGAATGCAGAGATGATTAACTGAGAAAAAACAGACACGGGAGGAGTCAGCGTTCGCTCACACTATCCCTTGAATCATGATCAGGCCTCAAATACATGTGGTAAGGGAAAGGCTGAGAGGGAGGGCCTGAATGATAGCAATAATAATAATATAATACTCAGATATGGCTGATTAAAATTGTACTGGTTATGAATCGCTTGAAAGTTAAAACATACAAGAATGTATATCACCAATCTTTTCCAAGGCAGTTATATTCAGTTGGCACAGTAGATGTAAACAAGACACATTACTTCCTGCATGTTGGTTTTCTGTACTGAAGGAAAATACAGTTTCTCAGTGGGGGTAGGCTATAGTGTCCTTTCTCCCAGCTCAGATGGTGACTGAAGAGTCTGATAGTGCTTGGAAGAATGAATGAGTCCCCTTCCCTATCTGTAGATGGCAAACAAGAAAACTGGCTCTGAAGTGGGCTGGGTGACCAGACTAGCTAGGATCCACAGCATATAAAAGCTAAAAGGAATGATTTCAAGGAATAAAACAGTCATCAGGATATTTTTTTATGATACTTTCTTATAATGTACTGACCTTTGCCATTAAAAATTAACCTTTGCTTTTCTTTCGTTTAACTTAGGAATGAGGGGGAGTTACACACCTGTTATGTGAGAACAGAGGATGACCAGAAAGTATCTCTCTTTGCAGTTTAATATATTGTCTAAGGCATAAAATGTAATAGCTCTGATTCACATGCTTAGTGTGATTACAGATGTCTACAGAATATTCCCTTTATTATCTGCTTATTAATAGCAAATGCATTGAAATAACCTAATAAACTAGTGCTCACTATCGAGAATTGGACTGTGCAAGCCATAAATGAAGCTGTGTGCCAGCATCATTCTTTCTTCCAACACTACCGACAGATCCAAGAGAACACAAGGGCACACTGCCAGTGACAACCTTAGCTAGCATTAAGCAGCATCCTAATATGTTTTTAAGGTAACTTCTTGAAATTTAAAACAATTTTTTGAAATTCAAAGGACACATAAAAAATAAAAGCCCCTTGCATTTTGTATTTTATTTTTGTCTTTAGGAGTGTGTGTGTGTTGCAGATTCAGGGATGCCCAAATCACAAAATTACAATACTATTTCCTCTATGGCAAAATTCCTCAAAGGACTGCTGCACTGAATGACTTGTACAGTTCAAAATACTGAAATAATGTTATTTACAAAACTGTAGAAAGGTAAAAATTGTAGAGTGTTCAGAAATGCAACTTTGAGTGTCAGGAGAAACACTCTTTTTCTCTCCAGTGAAACTAAAATATGTTGCAAGCTGTGATAGAAGTTTACCTTTAATTATGCTGTTTCTGAAATCATTGTGTTACATGTCTAACTGTGAAACCATATTCAACAACAGAAAATACAGTCACAGAAATATTTAAATGGAGAAGAAAATGTAAAATAACCTATATTTTTTAGTCAGCTAATTGATACCTAAAATAGTTAACTGGACAAAATCCCAACGGTTTTTGTCTGATTCAGAGTTTCAAGATTTAGAAATAGAAATTCAGAAACAGTAATGTAGTGAATATATTTTATCCTTTCCTGTATCTTCGTAAAGGCAAATTACTAGGTAAAGTAAGCACTGCAATGCTTAAGCATGCTAGGTAGTAATTTATTCATGTGAATGGAATTACTTGCGTGTTATTATGACAACAGGGGATATGTCATTGGTGCTGTTTATAAGGAAATGCCCTTCATTATGAATAGAGTTATAGAAAGTGCCGTCTAGTATAGAATCGTAAAATCACAGAATCACTAAGGCTGGAAAAGACCTCAAAGATCACCTAGTTCAACTGTCCATCTACCACCAATTTTGTCACTAAACTATGTCTTTAAGTAACACATCTACATGTTTCTTGAACTCATCCACTTCCCTGGGCAATCCATTCCAGTGCCTGACCACTCTTCCAGAGAAGAAGTTTTTTATTATACCCAACCTGAACCTCCCCTTGTGCAACTTGAGGCTATTCCCTCTAGTCCTATTGCTAGTTATTTGGGAGAAGAGGTCAACTCCCACCTTGCCACAATCTCCTTTCAGGTAGTTGTAGAGAGCAACAAGGTCACTCTTGAGCCTCCTCTTCTCCAGACCAAACAATCCCAGTTCCCTCAGCCACTCCCCATAAGAGACAGTGCAACATCTTGTAAGCAAAATATTAATACTAAGTGGTCACAAGTTGAAAAGTACTTTTATAGTTCAGCTCTCATCAGATTTCTGTATGCATAACTCCTTGAAAAATCTGACTCTTGAACAGACAGTTGAATATTAGAATTCTGAGAAACAGAAAAACTAAGTAGACTCCTCAAGAAGTATCCATGACTACACAACTCTTACCGTTACTTCATAGGATATGGTCCACTAATAATGATCCATAGTCATGATTGATATGTATTGCTATTCCTTCAGTCTCTATCACAAAATGACACAGCAAAGTTGACTAGGGAGGTGGTAAATAAAGGTCATAAAATTTCTAATGGCTTTCTCATGTTTTGTTTTGCTTTTTATTTATCTCTAGATGCCGGGCTGGTTCTTGAAATTAACTTGCAAAATAACATTCTTCCCGGAGACGTCTGCAGGAAACAGCTGCTTGTCCCTGGGGTTCTGATGATGTCCTTAGCAAAATAGCTTATGAAACTCTGTTACCAGGAAGAATTCCCAGGAATTCGGGACACTGTGATGTCCTTAATATCTCTGCAGCTGCAGCACAGAATAGCATTACCTTTCCATTCTTCATGCAGCCACCGATATACAAGACTTGCTGAATGAGTGTAGTGGGACTATTTTGGATGTAACGTCTCTTCATAGTTGCAAGCTATGACTATAGAGTCTCAATCAAGCTGTGATGGTACCATTCTGATAGCTAACTAAACTTCACCATACTACTCTCTCACTCCCCCTCCTCACTAAAGAGGAAGGTATGACTGAAAAAAAAATTGTAGGTTTTAATATGATCAGGGAGTTCCCTCACCGATTACTATCAAGGGGAAAAGAGACTCAGCATAGAGATTAGTGTTATTTATTGGCTATTACTAACAGACTAGAGCAGTGAGAACTGAAAGTGCTAACTGGGACAGTTAGCTAGAAGAGGAAGAAGAGGAAGAAGGTCAACGAAGACATCATAGTCCTCTATAACTCCCTCAAAGAAGATTGTAGTGAGGTGGGGGGTTCACCTCTTCCTAGGTGACAGTGATAGGATGAGAGGTTGTGGAAGAGAGTAGATGGATTTTTTTTGGCTCAAAGCTTGCTCTCTGAGGCATTTTTGGTCATAAGACTCAAACTGATTTATGTAAGAGGCGAGTGGTTGGTGTGACCATGTGGCAATCAACATTACTTTGTGGACAGTTTTACATTCGAAAGCATTTCTGTGGAGATGTTTGCCTTCAAAAGGGTGTGACTTGGAGTATTTACTGCTGAAAGACCTGGTCTGTGAGCAAGTAACTCCAGCCTGGTACAGGAGATTGGGGCATGATACCATTGTATCCTGTGAAGACAGGATACAAGTTGGCATCTCCCTGCTTCCTCTTATCTGCTGACTTAAACTTGCAAGGCCTGGAAGATGGGAACAAAGGAGTCCCTATTGAGATCCCAAAGCCAGAAACTGTCACTCCAAAAGAGCTGACTTGACCACTTTGGTCTTATAAATAAGTTTGTACTGTCTTTGTTAGTAGTTGTCAACTGAACAACACAACCCCTGACAACCCATCACTACAGAAGATCAACATCTGAACTACAAGCAATGCTGGAAACCCCAGTGGTGACTATCTTTCTCTTGCTTTCTACATAGACTCCTTGCCTGTCTTCATCACCTGTCTTCCCTTCCCCATCCACCTTAGTCACTAGGACTTGTAATATGCTGGTCAGGCAAACATTTGACCCATTGTGTCTTAATCTTGCAGTCAGGTATATATATATTAAAGAATTTTCTCTCCCTCCTATAATTGGAGTGATACAGAGGTAATAGCCTCAAGTCATGTCAACGGAGGTTCAGGTTAGATACTGGAAAAAACTTCTTATCCAAAAGAGCTATGAGGTACTAGAACAGGTTGCCATAGGGGGTGGTAGAGTCACCATCCCTGGAGGTGTTCAAGAAGTGTGCACATGTGGTACTTAGGTATATGGTTTAGTGATCCATGCTGGAGGTAAGTGGGCAGTTGGACTAGAGGATCTTAGAGGTCTTTTCCAACCTTCATGATTCTATGATTCTAAGAAAAGTAAACTAAAAACACCTTCCTGCCTCTTTTCCTTCCTCCCCCAGAGCAGTGCAGGGGAATATGAAATGAGGGCTGTGGTTGGTCTGTAACAGCTCCTTCAAGGTCACTCTGGCCCTGCTCCACATGGGGTTCCTCTCATGGGCCTTCCCCAGTTGATCTGCAGGCTTTCCACAGGCTGCTGCTCTTCCAGCACCACTCCAGCACGGCTCCAGTCTGTACTATGGGGCCCACATCTGTTTATCTGTCTAATCTTCTGTTTCAATAAGAGGCAGATGTTAATGCAATACTAAGTTGGAGCTTGTGAAAAAGATGAGCTTGATGAATTTAAATTTTAGCATCTGCCTGCATGTCTCCATGTCATAATTTATGTGCAGTATATATTCCTATGTTTTCAAGGTAGTTGAGAGGAGTTGCAGGATATTATTTGGGAAAAAGTGCACTTCGCTTGTACTCCTACTGCAGCTTTCATTACAGGAATGTGTTAAGCTATGCTGTGGAAAAATAAAATTTAATTTTAAGAAAAGACTGAAACAATCTGACTATTCTATTTTAGCTAGCACTGAGTATATATTATGTGATTTCCATAAAGTTTCATGCAATCCAAAACATTTTAATGATGATTACATCTATTTACACTAATTATGTAGTTATACCAATTGCACAAATAGAAGATGATAAATATCCTTGACTGAAGCCAAGAAGTAATTATCAAAATAGAAACAACATGCAAACAAGCTGGGAGTAAAACTGAAGGAAAATGTAGGTAATTATTCTTCATGAATGCAACAAATGAACAACCTCTATTGTCCTTGTCCCCTTTTGTCTTCTACCCAAATGAGAACTCTCACCCTTAAGCGCTGCCTTGGGAAAATTTCCTTATATATACCAAAGCTTAGAGATGATGGAATGTTCTCCCAAATCAGAGAAGAAATACATAATATGGATACAATATTGTTTTGCATCTAGAGTACTGCAGAGGCCAAAAATGTTTTCAGAGATCTCTTTTTCTTACCAACACAAGTTAATGTTGCTGGTAGAGATGGGAGTGTGGAACCTGACATATGCTTCAGTGCAAGCGTGTGCTGCTTGCTCACAAAGTCTTATGACTTATTCAGCAGGGCACAGAAGATATTTCTTCTGGGAAAGCAGTTTCTTTTTTTGGTGGTTTTTTTTTTTTTTTTTTAAATTCTTTTTTTACATACTATTTGTACCAAGAATACAGAAGTCTTTTGTCACCATCCTCATTAAACTGCACCAGTGAAGACTCATCCTACTTGATCTTCCTTGTCTTGTCTTTCTATCTCTTGCTAGCATGACTGAAATATTGTATTTTTTCAGGAACTGAGTGATAACACACAAGTAAATATTTAAATAACAGAAATGACAAATCAAATAATTCAAATTAATTATACCTTAATCCACCCATCAGGTGAGGATTGTTTTCCCCAAATACAGTCAATCTCACAAATATTTCTCTATGTGTAGATAATTTAATTATTTAATTTTATCTACAGTCTTTTTTAGTGCGTTTTCATCCAGCAGACATCCTGTTCATTTTTTTCTTTCAGACGAAAAAGAAAGGATAAGTAATTCAGAAGTCTTACAAATCAACTCTTAAACTGAGTAGCTGATTGAATAGCCTAAAAGTGTGTCTAAAAATCACCCAGCTGATCTGAAAGGGCACAAGCAACTGTATTTGATGGACCTAGATTTCCCAAATTATTTTAGAACTTTTGCTATTGTGAGAAAAAAAAAAATATCTTCAGAAAGAAACTATGTTAGTGCTGTCATTATGAATAGACTTCATTTTGTTTATACCGAAGACTTTGGGTTAATGCGTCCTATTAGAGAAAAGACTTGTAGAGATTTAAAATTTCATTTTACTCCCTTTATGCAAAATAAATAGTACCATTGAATCTGGGTTGATGTGTAGGAAAAATAAGGAATACCTGTTCACTTAGTCTTTCCTGTGTCTAAAAAGCTTAGTAACTGTTCTAATCAAAATTTTGTTGACACTCATTTGGGACCATGAGCCATGATAAGCAAAACCACTTAAGTTTGTGGAGCTTAAATGCCCAGAACACTGTTTCCCAGGCCATCCTTCAGAATGTGACAAACTCTTACAGTTTGCTTGGCTGTATAAACAAAACAGCACACAAATAGTGCAAGCCACATTGTCTACAACAAGCGTAAAGGAAGATTATACAATTCATGCCAAAATATGCTTTATGTATTCCAAATTATTTGTTAGTTTTTATGGTTCCAATTAGCTTTATTTCTATGGAATTTCACTCGTGTCAGATATTGAAGCACAATTTTACACTTTATTTTTTCTGTACTAAGGGATATTAGCATATACCTCTAAAGGCACATACCATTAACTTTTAAAAGAGCTGTGGTCATTTTAATTAGGGCACTCAGTGGTATTTGCTAGCAACATTTAACTTTAATTGACAACTTGTCAACATGATCTAACATTTCTCTGTTCAAATGGCTATGGGAAGAATAAGTGCAACACTACTAAATGGAACTGCTAAATTACTTGCCTTTAGTGTATGCAGTTGAAGAAAACATTTTAATGAAGAGCTAGGATTTCAGGGTTCTCTGATTTTGTTATGGCAATTTATATTCTTAAGCAGAGAGAATGGATGTTTAAACTTCAGGTTTACATAAATTTCTTTTCTGTACTGTTCTTGTAGAACATTAAGACATACTTCAAATTAATCTTAAAAATCACAGAATTACAAATTTTATGGATTGGAAGGGACCTGTGAAGATTAAGTCCAGCCTTCTGCTAAAACACATTCCCTACAGTAGGTCGCACATTTGTCATGTGTCAATAATCTTTTAAAACTTCCTGTTCATCTACTCTTCATTGAACTTTTTAATTTGAAGACAATATTCCAGAATACTTTTAAAGTTAATATAGTAATGATATCATTACACAAATGATAGAATTTTATTGGCTAGCATAGTGATTGCTTTTTTTCAGTTTCAATGATGGCAATGTACATGAACAACTTTTTAACAGTTCTTGTGATTATTGTCATAATTATTGCTGGAATATTGGACCTTCTGTCTGAACTGAACGATCTATTTTGTAAGGTAAATTGAGGCAGCTGATGCCTTCATTAATTTAATAAAAATATAAGAAACAAGCAAACAAACAACTTAGCTCATCCTAACGCCCACAGTCCTCCAAATAGGTGCATTCTGGGATGAAGAAATGTTCTCTCCTTCTCTGCTTTTTGTAAATTCCATTGAGAGGAAACAAATGATAACCAGAAGAAAACTCAAAGGAGAGGAAGTGGAAATATTAATTTGCCAATTAAGGAAAGATCATTGTCAAGTGTTTATTATAACAGCTGAAGATGAATTAAGTTGCTTAGAAACTTTAAAGCGTTGTAAAGCAGTGATGACAACCTCATCTAGAAGCAAACTATCAGAATCAAGACAGAACAGTATGTTAGGTTAAATAGTATAAACATAATCAAAACTGGAATATAGCAGACTTCATCAAATCGTCATCAGATAAATTGGATAATATTTAGGTAACTTCTGCTGGATGAAAAATCAAGTTTGATGGACACTATCAGCTAAGAATTAAAATACCTACTATAAAGTACATACTTTTTTATAGGAAACAAAGCATTTTTCTATGTCTGCAGAGAAGAATTTCATTTGCAAGTGTTAATAACTTTTTCGGGGATTTTAAATGGTTGCTAAAATAAAGGGGTATATTTTTAATGGCAATAAGAAATATGTCAGAGTTCAGTTCCTAACTGAGTGCCATCCTTAATTGATGTTATAAGATTCAGGCTCATACTCATCCTATTTAAACTAAATTAAGAATATAGATTTTACATATTTTTGGTTTCTAGCCAAATGAATCTTCTAGGGATCCCTACAAGATGGCAATGCCAGCTGGGATCCATTATCTATTAACAGATGTAGATGGGACAAAATTCTAGTTCCAAAGACTTATCTGCTTTGACATGTAGTCTGAAATTACTATGGTTCGATTGCTCCTCTAGTCATAAAACTCCGAAATGTTCTCACACATTTGTGAGGAATAACAGTACATCTTAGGAAATCAGTACGGTAAACCATGTTATTAGTGTTATGTTAAGTTCTTAGGCAATAGGTAAACTAAGAAGGTTCCTTAAGAGACAAGTGATTTGATTGGGCAATTTTCCATAGATCAGCTGATCCTGGATATCTGTCTGTTTATGGTCTTACTTTAGGACACGCTATAGCAAATTTCTTGGCATAAGTTATCAGAGAAAGAATTTTAAGCAAATGCTTGAAGCTCTTCAAGACTCAATAAAATTTGAGGTTTAAAGTTAAGCACATGCTTAAATATTTCCTTGAATACACATGAGCTCCTCAGCTGGATCCTTCTGTGAACCTGCCTCCTTTTAAAATTGTCTGCTGGAATATTTATGGAAAGTGAATCCTCTGGGGCCAAAAACCCAGCTTATATACATATACTAAGTTCAAATTAATGTTTGTGAATAAGTTTTGCAGTATTACTTCATACTTCTCAGAGGAATAATATCTGCTAACTGGCCTTGCCATCAATAAGGAAGTAACCAGATGCAAAATGTCAATATATATAGCTCTCTCCAGAATTGAAAAGTCAATGAAATTTAAAGTTAAATTACAGAACATCTGGCTAGAAGCATAGTTTTAAGGAGCCTCCTCTATTTTTAAGTCAGAAAACTTGGAGGAGAATGGCTAACCTCTATGTGGGCATTTCCTGTATTCAGCAGCTGCCTATTCCCAAAAGCTTTGAAAGAGCTGGGAATCTAAAAGGGTGCTGGGAGATTCAGCTCGGGTTGAAAAAAGTGGCTGCAAGTCATGGCCATGAATGAGAGTTTTTGCGGTTCAGCAGCTGCACTCATTGATTGTAATGACCTGTGCTACAGTGATTGTAATATACAGAGAAGAAAGGAATTACAGTGTGGCTTCAAACCTGCAGAAAAGATAGAGCAGAGACAAATCTCAAAAGGCTTTTATTAGGAATTCCAAAGCTTAGTATAATTTATTTCTTTGTTAATTTCTCTTAATTAAAAGATAATATTGGATATAATGCAGTACTGAAGAAAGTATGTCAATGTGACATCTCTTACAGGTGAGCCACTGTTGTGAAATAAGGTTGCACTGATGTTCATGAAAAGCTGTTATAAGGAAACACCAACAGAACTATAGGTTCAGATGGGGAAATGGAAATGGGAAAGGTCTCCTGACCATGAGATTTTATTCTCATAATAATCTCCTTTAAAAATTCTGCAATTTTGATAGCAATGGAAACAATAAATAAATAAATAAATATTACCAAATAAGTTATAATTTGATTAGTGATCATGCTCATTTGGAAGTGTATCAGCATGACTGTATGTTAAAACTACCACTGTATCTGAAATGGCTTATCCATGTGACAGCCAGATATAGGACTTCAGTTTCAGTTGTTTTCACTGAAGGACCACTAACTAGATGTATGTTAATGAAGAAATCCACTGTCAGGTGCTGCTGTACAGACAAAGAGAGAAGGGCAACAAAAATGTGTACAAAAATGTGATAGAATTGGTCTTAAAAAATGTCTCCATGGCTGCTATCTCAGGCACGTGACTGTGGAATAAGGAGGGTTTAAATGGCCAGGAGATAGGAACATTAGTCAATAGATGGGCTTAAATCTGACCTTTGACTTTGAACAAATGTTTGACAAAATAAGTCATTCTTACTGAAAAAATACCATTTTTATTCCAGCCTGAAACATTTCAACTGGCAGTATCATTCAGTACAAATTATATCAGTTCTGCCTTACTGCTCCCCATAGGATGGTGTGGCTGTCTGGGCCCATCCATACCTTTTCTACTGCAAGGCAAAAGTTGCCTAGCATCGCAGAGGATATCCACAGAAGAATTTTGGATACTATAAAAAGTACCTAATATTTAGGAAAATAAGGTTTTAATTAATCATATAACCAAACAGATGTAGTTTTGAATTAAGTACTGTTTTCCATAAAGCAACTATGCCTTTATCTCTCATACACCTAAAGCTTCTGGTTTTCTCCTGAGGATCCAGGCCTCATAGCAGATGAATTTGTGCTTCTACTGAACTGTTGTACAATTCAGTGTGCATTAACTGATTACTATGCTAGAATCTAGTTATTCTCAATCTTATTCCATCTAGAATATACTGATAAATTATCCAAAACTCATTAAACCACTCGGTTGGTCATGCTACTTAAAATTATGTAAAGAATATGATTATGTTTAAGATTCATAATTTTGTGCTGGTTCTTGATTGTTCGTGTAACAAATCCAGAGAAGTGGGAGACAGTCAGGAACTCCAGTCTATGTTTGCCCCTAAAGTTAAGAATATATATATATTTTACTGATTACTGTTGTGAATTACTGTTAAGAGATAGTCACTGCAGGGATGAAGTGGAAGTGAATGATTTGTTCTTACGTATAAAGATAGAACATTTATGAGACCCACTGATATGTGCTGTTGGTCATGTGAATTATGATCTACCTGGAAACTATGTTTATGAGTAAACAAATCTGCTAATTAAAGCTAACTGTGTCAGATGCATAGCCAAAAAACATAATTAATCTAGCTCGCTGATTCCCTTGGGGAAAGGATATTACTGAGTGCACGAGGTGAAAAATGGAAATAAATCTCGAAGTGGAAGGCAAACAAGCAATAAAGTGTGAAGAAGCATTCAGCTTAAGGATAGTTGAAAGCACAGCATAGATGAGATTTTACAGAAAGGTTAGTGACAAAGGAAATGCAGAGGCAGATCATTACAGAAAAAGAAAAAAATTGTACTGGCTGATCTATGGTGAATATAGATAAAAATGAGTGATTCATAGCTTTCACATTAAAAATAATTGTCATATGGTTCCTAACACTCTATTTGCAACCCTTGGACGTAAGAAGACAGAAGCAGCTACTCAAAATATCTACATTTATATATAAATATGTAAACTTGATGCATATATCACCCTTTTTGTTGATGAAGAATATAAACCATTCTGAAATTCCTTCTGTCTCATATCACTGCAGGTGGGGAAAGATCACTCTCATAAGTCAGTGTGGCTGCCGTCAGTGATCAAACACGTACCCGATTAATCTATCTGAAGAGCTTCCAAGCCATGTTTTCATGTTGATGTTTATATTCTGAATTGCAACAAAGAGCCTTGAAGGCTGTTAAGAAATTGTAAGGGATGTTTTCAACTCTATGATTCAGAATCCTTTTCCTAAGAATAAACAGGCCATTCTGTGGCGAGCAAAGCCATCAGAAAACACTTGAAATTTATTAAGTTCTTTTCTACAGTGTTACTCCTCCAGCTCATTAATTACTGTAGCTGCTGCGATAAAAGTATGTCATGCAACTGAGAGGAGAATTGTCCCATGCAAATCTACAGGGGAAAAGGATTGCTATGGCACTGTTGTATGATGTGGTCCTGTACCTAAATATTTATGTGAGTCTTCTGCTTTCCACAGTCATAACTGGGTGATGTTCTAGATGTTGTGGTTCAAATAGAAAATCTCCCCTTTTTTAGAAGAACTCCCTGTTTGCCTTGTTAATGTAGATTTTACATTACAGAACTACAGTTTAGTTGCGTGAGAGTTGTGAATTTATTTTTTTCTTCACGCCTACCGTAAAATTAAATTCAGATAAGATAACCATGGACATAATTCTAAGTGCCACTTGAAAACAAACCAGAATGGGAATAAGTTCGATCACTTTGAGCTCAAGAAGTCAATGAGTACCTGTAACATTTCAAAAATGTTCTGTGGATTTCCTAACCTATTCAGTGCTGGGGAAGAGTAACTTTCCTGGAAAATGTAATGACCATATTCTAGGTGGTCAAACTTCAGGAATGCTATCAGACCACAGGTGAGGTGGTTGAGATCTGCTATATTTCTTTATTCACTGCTTAATGCATACAGATTGTGCAAGTTTGTTTTTTTTTATTTCAAAAAATCCAGCAGCCAGAAGGAAGCAGCTACCTGTTCAGCTTAGCCTGGGCTGGATAGAAGACACATAGGCCATCAGTGTGCCATTCCTGTGAGAATTCCTAAAGGTTCTCATAATGGCTCCTAGGAAAGAAAATGACCCTGACGTTTAGGACCACCTGGGAGTCTGTGGTGACAAGAGAGAGGTCTCTCCAGGGTCTCAAAGAAGACAGTATTAAAGGGGGAAGTAAACACTGGTGGTAATAAAGCAGGCCTACAGGAAGGGGTTGAAGAGGAGACAGGTTTAACGAACATTTTATTTCAGATTTACTCACTAAAACTGAGCTTTCTGTATTTCAGCTACTTCAATGTAGTTTGGCTTCTAAAAATAACGAATATGAGCAGTTTGCATTTCATGTGCTTTGAAATTAGAGCTTAACCAATCTTCCCAGTATTGACTTTGAGAGATAGAATGCCCTTAAAATCTGTTGCATTCAGCCATAAGCATTGTGTTGCTGAGATAGAGCTGGGCTCAAGGATGCTAGCCTATCTCTAAGAGAAATAGCAAGAAGTAACTACATACCATTTCTTTATATTTTTCAAACAGCCGAATTGGGATTGACTCTCTTTTAACTTTCAGCTAAACTCATATAGCTTTTCATAAATATTTTGACTAGAAGTATCTGAAAATCAACAAGAAACTCTTGGTCTCGTGAGTTTCAGTAAAAATGTTTTCAGCTTTTAAAAATGTTCATAAGCACTTTGTGACTAGGATTGAAATTCTGAGAGTTTTATAGAAAATTTTGTTGTTACTGTAAATATGACAGTCATTTCATGGCAAAGTATTTTCTAGGAAATACATTTTAAAGGAAAAAAAAAAAACAACACCCACCGTGCTGTCATAATTTATATTCCAGTTAAGAAAAAATATGACTATCTGTCCATCTGCCAATTTCAAATACTTTTATCTTGTTTCCAGTCACATTGTAATAGGAAAATAAAGATATCTTTCTTTACAATTATGTCAGGCAGACTGATACAGAATTGTGAAGTATTGAATTGCTGCACTGATCTTTCAACAGTACTAATTACAAAGAATTTAGCTTGTGTTGAGAACACAAAAGCAGAGCAAAATCAGGAAAGTGGTATGCTTTATTTTTTTTTCCCCTGTGGTAATACACTTAAAAATTATTACCTAGCTATTTCTATAAAGCTAGCTTGATTTTCCCTTTCTCTTTACAGTTTTGCTACTAGACAAATAATATTAGGGCTATGTAAAAATCTTACAGTTACGTCTGGTCAATTGGTGTACTCAGCAACTTGATTTTACCTGAATACATGTCCAGTCTAAAAGTACCTTATGGTGAACTGAATGTCAATGACCTCTGCAGTACACAAGAACAGAATTTGGTTCTCTAACATTTCCAAAGTCATATGCTATTTTTCTTTGTCTATTTCTTCTTCTATCATCCAGCATCTTAAATATACACTTTAAAATAAAACATAATTACATTTTAGAAAACATTATAGCTATTCTATCTTTATGTCAAGAATTAAGAGTCATACTCAAACTCCTGAAATTCTGATAGCTCAAGTAGGAAAAAAAATGTTCCAAAAAGAAGTGAAAGCAGATATTGAACTACCATTTTTATACACAAACCTTAAACCTATGCTACTGAGATGTCTGATAAATAACAAATTTCTCTGTGCTATACACTTCTTTGCAATGGTTTTTACCTTATTTTTATTCTATTTTATTTTATCCCTTGGCTATTTATATAATATCTTGTGCTACTATATTTACTATGATGTTTTAATTCCAACACTTCCATGAACTACATTAGATATATCAATAATGTGTAAATAACGCCTAAAGTGGTGAGATTTCTTCCTCTTCCTCGTGAGACACTCTAAGCAAAAGTCTGCCATCTTTTCCAGGGTTGGACTGAGCCTTTTATCTTCTGCAAATCATGTACTTAAAAAAAAAAAAAAGAAAAGAAAAGGAGAGAAATTGTGAAGTCTGATTTTGGAGGAGTTGTTAACAGGACTGAAATAAAACATCACCTGTTGGTGTAATATTGAAACCACAATGTGATTATATAGCAGTTAATACACTTTAGTGTGGAATACATCTGATAAATTATTTAAAGACTGATAACCACATTTACTTCATAACGGTGCTATGGTAGAGATGAAATGTCGATCTCCACAAATGAAAGCTTATAATTCATTTAGTTCTATGCTGAACATATTAGAGATTTACACAGTGAAGTGCAGAATGAGCAAAGCTAAATAAATCTGTGGAGAGTGTTCCAAACAAAGTGTTATATCCTCTTAGAATTGTTTGTAGATCATTAAAGAAGGAAGAATAAAGAATATGATACACTAGATTGGGTACAGATCGAGTTCTGAATCTCCTGTTCTGCTGCCAGGTCCAACTACCATTACTCTCCCTGAAAAAGACTCAAGAGTTATCCTCGAAAAAATACATAGTTTAAATAATAACTTCGTACCATATTATCTTATTTTTTGCATAAATCTCATTGTTTCATCCCAGATGTGCTCATCACATTCACCACTCCCCTTTTCTCTTCACTTACTTAAGACTGGAAGTTAAATTAAATCAGATATATTTAAAATATTGAAGAACATATCCCTCCAAAAGCTGTGAACATATTCATGCCAAGTAAAGAAATTTTTGTATAAAAGTATTCAGTAATACACCAGAACTTACATAAACATCTTGCAAAGCCCACTTATTATCATTATTCCCCTTTCTCAGTGCAGTTGCAGAACAGTTTGAACCTTCTTGCCATAACTTGTCACTGTCAAACAACACTCACTTCTTTGCTGAGGTGTTACTGCTTTGTGTTTGATATCTGATAATAAACTCAGGCATGTGGGCCTGTATCATGTATCTTGAGCTATTTATCAGTATAATTAAGTTTCTAGAACATTTCTGAGCTACTAGAGTAGAAA
>PPHD01013222.1:5268-17487 GCA_002909625.1 Bambusicola thoracicus | reverse complement strand
AAAAAAAGACTAAAATGCTGAGGCCTGAGATGGGCCCTGAATCAAAGCTGACCTACAGATGAACCTCACAAACTCAGAGTGTATCTAATATGTGCAGTATTAATCACACGTATAAGATGCCGTTTGTCCATATTTTGCCATGTCAGTATGTGTATTCTGGTGTTTATCTACAGAAGCTCTGTTATAATGCTTATTGTGCAGTAATGGTCCAATGGTGTCTTTCTCGATCACAAAGGAACTTACGATGGTAAAGTATTAGGAGAACTGGTGATGTATCTTTCTTAATCAGTATCACTAACCTCAGGTAGTAATGATTAAATGCATTATCTTGCTTATTTTCTTTACTGTTAAGCTTGTTTTTTGACTGTAGGCACTGCTTTATTTTGTGTATTATTTTGAGATAGTAAAATAAGCTTATCCCTTTTGTTGGTGTCTGTGTGTTTCCTGGTGACCCTGTAAATTGGCAAAACAAAGGCCCGGTCAAAAAATGCACCTCTGGGGGGGCCCTGAGAAGAGTGTCTTTTCACAGCTTTAGTCCTAAACACTGTCGGTGACTTGTGCTTTTTAAGACTAAAAGCAATAGCCATGTGACCAGCAGCTTTGAAGCTGATGTCAGTTCAGAGACATCACCTAGCTGTCCTCTAACAGGTGCTGCCCAAACTCGGTACCAGGACTTGGCTGGAAGCCTGGGGCAGCATCGACCCTTCAAACTGCTGCTGCTGAATCACTGTACAGCAAAGCATGGGACAAAGCTAGTTATAACTGGACTGCCAGGAGCTGATTTTGTCTTCTGTTATGCATCTATATACTAGGCTGACTGCTGTTGCAAAGAAAAAAAATCTGTCTTGAAACAAACACAGAGCCAGAAACCCAACTTATTTAAGAAACAAAAATGGTATAGACAACATTAGATTACTCACACGGCCAAAAACCTGCATCCATGTTTAGATAAGATAGTTTCTCACCTACCTCAGCCTCCCCTGTAACTCAAATGAAGCTCGGGAAAACAGCCAGCCTTTTTCTCATTCCTTTCCTGCTGAACCCATACTGGCATCTGGATGGATTCTCTCTCCCCTCCTGGGATTCATTCTAGTTCATCCTCCTGTAGAGGATTTTGGTAATCCAACTGCACCAGCCTTTCCCTGGCTTGACACACAGCCTCAGCACAACCCCTTGTAACTCTAACCAAGCTGCCCTGGTTACCAGGTACAGCGCACCACTACCTTAAACTGGACCCTCAGAGTTCTTTAGTGGCATCCATACACCACTGCAAGTGATACCACTAGCTCTGTCTCTTAATGAATGTAATGAGTCTGCAAATGACACCCCGCCATAGTGACACGTTGGAAAATAAATGACTCAGTTGCTACTTTCCTTGACTCTGCTTCTTGGGATGGACAAGTCCAAAGGTGAGCCCATCATTTTTGGCTCTGCCACTCTTCCAGTTCTTAGTTACTCTCCTGCCTTAGTGGATCAAAACTTAACTCAAACTTTCCAGGATATTCAACTGGGGGAAAAGAAAACCCTATTAAAATGTGACAATCCATAGAACACTACCATGGATTACACCTTAATCAATTTTAACTTCATCCCCTTAGTGCTTCAGTGTTCCCTTTTACAAGGAAGTAACTCAGCCATCACATGCTAATTCTAATAAAGCACATGTAATACCCCTTTCCTACCACTTTTGTTGTAGTTGTTTGTTTTTCTTTCTGGTGTCCATATATCTGAACAGAGATTCTTTAAATGGCACTCAGAAAAGCTTACCATTATTTCTGTTTGCTTTCCTTTATCACCACGCGAAGGTTTCACTCCACTGATACAGAGGCACTGTTTTTCCAGCTGGAAGCCAGACCAAGACACAGCAATAGAAGCAGCGGCCAGATCCCACAGGACAGCCACAGACTTTCAAAGCTGTTGTGAGCATGAACTCATTTAAAAATTCATTTAAGAACCATTTAAATTAATTACAAAAAAGAGTAAGAAAGCTTACCTTACTAACAGCTTTAGGGTCTGTACTGTATCTCATCTCTCAGCCTGGATCCCAGATGGTCAGAGAACCAAATTGGTATTTGAGTTTTAATTATTCTTGTTATTATATTGAAGATATGTCTGGAGACATATTATGAAGCTCCTTATGAATGGCCAGGAAGCAGGCACACATAAAGACCATCCAAAAGGCCTCATCACAGCTCGTGTTCTGGGTCAGGTGGTTGAACTGCCCCATGCAGATCTGCTGTGATTAGGGGAGCTACAGGCAAACCACGTGGCTGAAAGTTCCTTAGTGTCATCATTGTGTGTCATCAGTGTACTACTGAGAGTGATAAATTAGCTCTGTCTCTTAATGAATCTAATGTTCTGGTGACTGGCACCCTGCCACAGAGGTATTGCTTTAGGTTGGAAAAGAAATGGGTCAGTTGCTACTTACCTTGACTCTGCTGCAGTACTTGGGATGGACAAGTCCAAGCGGCCAAAATACCCATGCCCAGCCAACATCCATACATCAAGCTCCCTATCAGAGCTGTGTCTGGGAAGCTTGCTTGCAGTGCTTTCCAGATACTCATAGAGGCTCTCAAACTGGCCAACAATTCCTCACATGAAGCTGATTATTGTGCTAATTAGATGTGCTCGCCTGATTCTTAGTGCTATTCCACTTCACTCAAATAGAGTGAGCTAAGTGTGGAAAGACCATCCTGCAGATAGCAGGGCTGAAACATGAACATGGGCTGAAAGACTCCATCCTGGCACTCCTCTACTCCCCAGTGCTCACCCCACTCTCACCATAACAGCGTCACTGAGAGCTTAATGCATCAGGTGGGGGGTCCCAACCAGCTGCAGAAGGGCTGGCAGCATCAGCTCCCAGAGGGCAGGAAAGCAGCTCAGGCTGTCAGACCAGGCAAGGAAAGCAAAGTGTCAGACAGACACCCATGTCAAAATCTTGTTTGGGTGGTGTTATCAGAGATAGATATTTCAGTTGCCTTTGCCATATTATTAATTCATGCCCTCTCCATGCATCATTGACTGACTTAGAGTTGCATAGAACCTAAACATATATTAAAAATACTACCACCGCATAAACAGCTCATTAAAATGGATTTAAAATGGGGCCTATAAAACGAAAATAAACAAATCTAAACCAAGGGTAGAATGCCCTTAAAATTAGAGATATGTGCTTGGCTGGAGAAGACAAACGAGAGACAGTTTTCCCATTTCAGCCATGCAGATCTGCTCACCCAACTGCATATCCTGCAACAACTTAAAGGCAGATGCGGTGTGATTCCTTTGTAGGCAAACAATAATCTCCTTAGCTCCACAGACAACTGAAAATAAATGGAAGTTGAATATTTGATAGTTTAGATAGATTATTCCAAATAGACTCTATTTTCTCTAATACCACAAAATAGATCCCTTTAAGGATATGCTTATGCCCTCAGCAGTAGTGCTGCGCTTCATCTGTCTATTATCTAAGCTGCAAAGTGTGAGACACAGACGGCTTCGCTCCATGAGAAAGGAGTTTGTTGTCTTCCTGTAAGGCAGTGCCCACGCTAAGAAAGCCTGCCTTCCAGAAACTGATTTTCCTAACTCAGAGGGTACATATATTACCAAGAACTTCCAAGACAGGGTTTTAGCCTTAATGCAACTAAGGAGACGTGGGTTGTACAGCAATATTTGCCTCGCAATGCAAAGATGCAATGCATTTTGAAGTGTTTAGGATGCCATAATAAAGCAAAGCTCTGAGGTGTTCCTCTGTCCACTATGAATGCAAATGGAGGATTTGATTTTCTGACAGTATTTTAAAGACATATTTGCAACCAGACTTACAGATCACAATTAGCAGATAAGTGACCTAGCCAAAATGAAGATAGACGTTTAATGCAGCAAGTTCAGTATCACATTTAATGGTTTGGAAATCTTCCCTTCTATCTGGCAGCCAGGGTCAGCATCTGCCTATTCATCTTTTTCGAACAATAAACACATCAGTTGAAGGCATAATATTGTATTATTATGGGACTCACTACTGAAAGGTATGTGGCAACAATAAAAATGCAGAGTATTTACTGTTTAATATGCCTGAGATCCAGCACTTTCCAGCTTAATGCATTATTACTGGGAACATTAGTTTCAATATCTAATTTCCAAGGGACGTGAAATGTTCAAACCCAAGTGGAAGAGAAAATGAACTAGCCCAAACCATCACATTTTGAACAGCCTTTTTAAATAACAGTTTTTCCATTCTAATGTATCTAATGCACTGTATCTACAGTTCTGAAACAAACTCCCTCATTTTGCCTTCTATTTTTTTTTTTTAATTCATTATCCCCTTTTGGAAAGGATGCATCACAAAAATCTCTGCTATAGTGTTTTAGGAAACAAGCAATTCTCTGTTATTTTAATAGGGCCACAAAGAGAGCTACATTTCTCAGTATCTATGATATGAGGATTTACCAGTCGTTTCCTCCCAATGTTTTTTGAAACCTCCTTTTCCACTGGGACCCTTGGTAAACCACAGCACTTCCCACTGTAGGCTGAGACATCAAGCATAACAAAAGAGAAGGAGCAGTTATTTCCCACCTCTACAGCTCCGGCATGATTCATGGGGGGAAATTTACTCCTGCCTCTAACCAGATGTCATGGCAGGAGAAGTGGACACACCCTCAGCAGATGGGCCCTGAACTGTCTTGATGCTGACAAAACACGTTTCCATTAAATTTTATGTCCAGAATGACCCACTTCCACTTCTCACACAATTGATGCCATGTCCCAGCAAAAGCTGTTCATCTTTTCCCTGAACTGCTGTGAGCTTTACAGAATTGGAAAAAGCCCGCTAGGCCAGAGGGACCTTTGCAATTACATAACAGCTCAGCACTCTTCCCAGAAGAAATTCTTCCAACATTGCTACCATAAAAAGGGAGGGCTTCACATTTATCCTACTTCTGGCCTAAACTATCCACAGCAAATAACAGAAAGAGTATTTTTTTTTTATACTCAGTACTGTCATTAGGAAATACACTGCATAACAAGCAAAATATAACAAGCTTTTTCCAGAAAATATCCTCCAGCCTACCTGTGTGAATGACCGGTGTTTGCTGTTGGTAACAGCCTATGTCTACTAATATTCTTGCGAAGCCGGAGGAGATTTGTGCTACTTTTACTGAAAACTGCTGAAGAACTGCATATGTTGTATGAGTTAGAAAACAACTTTGAAATAAACCAATCTACCTTTAGCCTTAATGCATACAAAATGACATGCTTGCTAGCACGATCAATCATAGAATCATTGCAGAATCACAGAATCATAGAATGGCCTGGGTTGAAAAGGACCACAATGATCATCTAGTTTCAACCCCCCTGCTGTGTACAGGGTTGTCAAACACTAGACCAGGCTGCCCAGAGCTACATCCAGCCTGGCAATAGAATCATAGAATCGCCAAGGTTGGAAAAGACCTACAAGATGATCCAGTCCAACCATCCACCTACTACCAATATTTCCCACTAAACCATGTCCCTCAGAACAACATCTAAATGTTTCTTGAACACCTCTGTTGACGGTGACCACCACCTCCCTGGACAGCCTGTTCCAGTGCTTGACCAGTCTCTCAGGGAAGAACTTTTTCCTAATGTTCAACCTGAATCTCCCCTGGTGCAATTTGAGGCCGTTTCCTCTAGTCCCGTTTCTGTTACATGGAAAGGAGGCTGACTCCCACCTTACCACAACCTCCCTTCAGGCAGTTGTACAGAGCAATAAGGTCACTCCCGAGCTTCCCCTTCTCCAGACTGAACAGTCTCAGCTCCCTCAGCTCCAGACCTCTCACCAGCTTCCATTGTCGTTCTCTGGACTCACTCCAGGGCCTTGATGTCTTTCTTGTAGTGAGGGTTCCAAAACTGAACACAGTATTTGAGATGTGACCTCACCAAAGCTGAATACAGAGGGACAGTCACCTCCTTGCTCCTGCTGGCTGTGCTATTTCTGACACAAGCCAGGATGCCATTGGCCTTCTTGGCCACCTGGACACACTGCTGGCTCATGTTCAGCTGAGTGTCGATCTATACATCCAGGTCCATTTCCTCTACACAGTCTTCCAGCCACTCTGCCCCAAGCCTGTAGCATTGCCTGGGGTGGTTGTGGCCAAAGTGCAGGACCCAGCACTTGGACTTGATGTTCAGTGTGCTGAGCTAATTAAGAAGTTGATGCTTCTCCCCCACCAACTTATCTTCTAACAGAAAAATGCAATTACTGGGAATAATAATAAAGCAAAAAAGACAAAGCTGTGAGAACGGTAGTAGAACCTATTCCATAATTATGCTCTCACTTGGTACATAAAACAAATACCCAGAAAATCATCATCAAATTCTTCTTCATGTAATACATCTGCTACATAATCTACTAGCTAGGACTTTGATGTTCTGAAAAACACCAGTAACTGTCATAATTAAATCCTCTATAGTGACTCAGCTGCATAGCTCAACGAATGTTTCACACAATACCATCAATATGAAAGCCCTCTGATTTTCTGACCTGCTACTGTAATTGGATTAAAATGTCTAACTGTTATTATTTTTGAAGGGAACTACAGCTTGGAGTTTGGAACATCATGAGGGCTTCTATCCTTCTTTTGGCCAACATATAGCTCTGCTGCACAGCCGGAGGAACACTCATCTTTCATGACAAAGCCACTTTCACATTATAGCCTTCTATAGTAATCTCGCATGATGTCAGAAGTGCTGCTTTTACGTCTTGGGAATAATTTGTCTGGATAAATAGAATCCATAAAGCAATATGAAGAAACATTTTACCAAGGACAAATGTCGTCTTGTGGATTTTTTTTACACAAGTAATAATTACTTCCACGCTTTTTTTTTTTTTTTTTTTTTTTTACATGGCCCCAAAAGAGGAGTTCTAAACGATGTTATTAAGTTGATGAATTTGTGCTCATATGAAGGGAGTCAGAAGCCACTGTTTCACATCTGCTGTTTTTATTCTGTGGTTTCCAGGCCCAGGACATCCAGTCAGCTGAGTAGCACTCAGCTCCTCCTGTTTTCTTTTCCCTTCTTCTCTACCAAAAATAGGAAAAGAGCCAACCCACAGATATCCAAGTTAGAATATACTCATCTTGTACTATTTTGCAAATACTCAGCATTTTGATATCTCTTTAAAATTTTCAGAATGTTGTGCCTTTTCTTTTTTTCTTTCTTTCCAGTAAGCTCCTTGAAAACAAAACACTTCAAACCCTCTATAGTTGGTGTTTGATATTTAAACAGTGTCTCTTGCCAGGTTCGCTGGCAACACGAACTGCCTAGATCTCCTTCTCGCGAGGTTTAGGTCCTCAAAAGTGCACTCACCCACAACAGGGTGAAAACAGCAGGTGAATATGCAAAACCTGTATTACTTATGGTAATGGCAATTATCCTTCAGCACGTTGCTTAATTCAACATAGACCACACGCAGTAGTCCCCTCTTGATGAAGCTACGGCATCTTACAGTCCTAACAACTTTTATAGCATGTCCTTGAAATGTCCTGTTCCTTTCATCACTGCTGAGAAAATATCACAATCCCTTTATTTTTCTACCCATAATGATAGGGCAAGCAGGGCTGAGGGAAAAAAAAAATGCAATCACAATAACAGAGGAAGAAAACATGATTCATGGGCACAGAAAGTAAATCACTAGGAAAGTCTGTCTTGTCCTCCTTTTTATTTTACTCATAGGTCAAGCGATCTTAATGAAGCTTCCTCCACATGTGCTTTATCGTTTGCTCTTATATAGAGCACAGTTATTTCAAACTCCTTATTTCTTTTTAAAAGCTGTACTAAAAGAAAGTCCTGTATGGGTTAACTGGGTCCTTGCTGAAAAGCTGCTACATTTACAAGTATCTGTACTCTACTCTATGATTTACCTGCCATCACCACGTAAAGTTGCTGATGGAAATCGGTGAATGATGATTATTCCCTACCAAGTAATCTTCAGGCAAGGAGATGACCTAGTACCAAAGAACCTAACTTCCCTCTAACTTCCTGCATACAAATGGAGTTTGTTAGCTGCCCTCAAGGTTATCTGTTTACTTAAACAAAGGAGATAAATTACCCTATTACAATTCCATACACTAATTTGAAGCTGGATTAAAGTCAGGTCAAGAATCAAGCGAGTCTTGCTTGCTATTCATTTAGTCAGGGACCCTTATCTAGGCGGAGAAGCAGTGGAGAAAATGCCTTTAGCCAAGAGAGAGCAAAGGGGGTAAAGAAGGAGGGAACAAAGTTATGTCTGCAGCCTGGAGATGTTGCTCCTACCTTAATCCACCTTTCATGGCCAGCAACCATTCCAAAAACAACTATCAGCGTACAAAATACCATTCCCAGGGTCCCTGACCAGCCAGGCTCGGGCTAAAATCCATGACACTACCACCGTTACTCTGCCCATTTTCTCCATCCTTTGGCAGACTTGTTCACCTGCTTTCTAATTCTCTCCATTTTATGTTCCTCTACCTTTTCATTCAGTTTCTTTCTTCTTTTAATGGACCTTTTGCCATTCCTTTCCCTTCTGCTGATCTTCACTTACAGCATGACGATGATGAAAATGAAACAACAGCTGTGTCTGAACATCATTTGCAAAACCATTCCCTCCCTCACTCTGTCTATAAAGCTAAAGCCCAACCCTCTCACCCGGGCCTAAAATGCTTGTTCCTCTCCCTTTTGATAAAAAATCCTTCCAGAAACAGTCTCAAATTCCCAAGACACCAATCTTGACTGGGGAACCAGCCACATACAAGCAAAAGAAGCCAGCAAAGAATGTGGAGTACTTAAATACAAATCACTAACGCTGATTCATCAGCAGTCTTTTTTCAGACCACAGTACAAAGATAACAAGATAAGAAAAAGAAGTCAGTACACAAAACTGACCAAGATGCAAATTTAGGTCAAATCATATCCTAAAATAAACACACGCATTTCCACTGAGTCACAGCATCTGGATCAAACACTAATTCATGTTTTAACTTTGTTTAAAACTCTGAACATGGGAAATCTAATGATGACCAACAAGTACTTTTTCACCCGATGTTCAAAAATGAATGGTGAGCATTCCCTACTGAAAACTGCCTTTGACATCTTCTCTGGTGATGCTGAACCTCCTGGGCTCATGCAAGGTGTATAACAGAAAATTTACACTAACCCAGAAGATCTACAAAGTGAATGGACTCAATAAAACCCCAAACATCTGAAGCTGAATTGCTTAAGTTTATTGACTGTACGTAGACCCATGGTGGTGAAATTGCTATAGATGTTACAGTACTACATGATATTTTTTCTTTTATGTTTTTTCTTGTTTCTCGAGCAGTCTGTTGACAAAAGGCATGCATAGTCCATTACATTCTACCTTAGTTTTTTATGAAATATACATTTATTGTGTTTATTTAAAAAAAAAAGGAAACTTCAATTCTGGACTTGTCTGGTTGTTTCGGAAAGTGGAATTAGAGAGTGGAATGACATGCCCTTTTACAGATAGTGAACTGGATTCTTCCATGTCTACTCACTGCATCTCTAAGCTCCAACCACCAGGAAGAAACTCAAAACAATTTCTTCCTCTGATCCACACAGTCTACCTTCTTTTCTAAAAAGCTACTGAAAAGAAAACAGCAATTTCACACATATCTTTTTCAGACCAAAAGCCTTGCAACATCTGTTTAACACATACAGAATACTAAAAGAACCCAGTACCAATACATGCCAGAACCTTAATAACAGAGAGATATGGCAGGAGCTTCTCAGACAGTATCAGCCACATTAACAGGAGCAGACCATTGAGGCAGTTCTCTAAAATGCTGTTAAAGGGCCTGCAGGCGTTTAGACACCATTTAGACATATTTATTTCTTGATAAATACACTAATTCCTGCATAAATTCTGCAAAATTTCCATAAGTCGTAGACAAGAAACACATCTGTTTTATTTGAACCTGCAAAAACAGATCCCTTAAGATAAGTAACTACACCTCTGTTTGTTGTTGGTGGTGGTTTTTATTTTATTTTCAATTCTTCTTGTAATCTTGAGATGGAATGTCTCCTATTTCCCTGGGACTACATTTCAAATAAACAGTTAGTGACATCTCCTGCCAAGTCTCTCCAGACGATGAGGACACACCAAGTATTTGTGGACTTCCTTGGAAGTGAAAGATGTGGGTGACACACCCAGAATCAAACACCAAGGACTTACATCGTTGCTCTGAGCACATTTCCACCACATTTCCAAAACTGGAGCTGTTTGTTGCTAGTTTTTATCTGTCAAGTTCCTGCTTGTTAGATTCTTGGCAAAAGGAGTTTAACTTAAGCTTCTACAGACAGGATTCTTGCTGTTTAATACTTATTTTCAACTGTATTTCATTTCAGAGTCATTTTCTATACTCCTGCCATCAGCACAGACCATGCTGTAACAATCAGCTACTATTCACTTTTCAAAACAAGAACGTTTCCAGCAGCATGCAGCTTTGTCCAGAGTCTTAGAGGATCAACCTCTGGCACTTACCTACTCCTCACATTACAATGGACAGAATGCAGAAGTTCTACAAAGACTTCAGCATGAATTACATATATAACTTTTATTTCTCCTTGCTTATATTGAAGAAAATTTCCTAGGTAGAGTGGGTCTAAGAAACCCTTGAAACCCTAACTGCTTTCTGTAAATGAAAGCAGGCAGATGGAATGGGTGCCATTTGCATTTAGAAGTATTGTTATAGGCAGCAATAGGTTAAGGGAAAATAGGGCCCAAATCCAACTGAAACAAAGGGCTCTTGAGAGAAAAATTGCTATTTTTCCATCCTCACAAATACTCCAGCTCCAGTCTCCTTGCTGTGTAATGTCCTTCCCAAAAAGCTCCAGGGTTCCTTTCAGACCCCATCCTACACTCTTCTGGAGCTGTGGGTTCTGGGTTTCATTTCAGTCCACTGGCACTCTCCTCTTTACATGTATCATTAAAGAACCCGTGTGGGAGAACCTCTATTTAAATCCATCTGCGTTCAACAATGGCAATAAAAAATGATTGCATGCTTAAGCTTATAGAAAGCCAAGCACAAGACCTGGGCCAGTATTCTTTTAATAAAATAATTGCTATTCAGGCGAGACTTTCTGTGTAAAAATTATTTCTTTTATAAAGCCAAAAACATATTTGAATGAAATCAAGCACTCAAATGACTTTATTTAATGCCCATCATAATATTATATTATAAATATGTTGGAATATTTCTTTAGCTTTCTATGTATTTTCTTTTCTAATCATACCACTAGAAAAATAATACCACACTCTGGGATAAAAGAAAAACGCTGCTATTGGAAAGATGCTTCTTCTTCAGCTTGCCAAGCAGCTACCAGCCTTCCAAGTAGCAGAAACAGCATACAGTAGGGTTGCTATACAACATAATCAGTGGGACTTGGAGAATTGCTTTGCCTTTTCCAAATCTATAATGACTGTTCTGAAATGACCGTGTTTTGCATGAGGAGGATTGGAAGGGAAGCAGGTGGCTACTAACAGCAGCAAACACTGCACTGCTGATAGAAAAGGGGTGCAAGGAGGGCAAGAGCCTGATGCCAGAATATTTCACTTCTTCACGACCATCTTAGAAATGGACTGGCACAGGGAAAAGACAGCTCTGTTGCGACACATTGTCTGCCCACTGCAACTCTATTCTCCAAAGGTTTTTACCTTTCCAAAATGCGGTAGTAACTATCTGGCCAGATTGATTTCTTGTTTTCCCCTGATGATTTCATTGTAATAAAATTTCACACAGAGAAGCGCTACAAGTGATGGGTCACAGAAGATGTCTGTAAGAACTCATTGTTAAAATTCAGGCAGTATAAAGGAGAGAAGAAAAGGTGAGGAAAGGAGTTTAAAAAAAAAAGGAAAATTGAGGTTATTTACTTGTTTCTTATAGGCTTGGATTACATTAAAGATATAATGAAATCTATCATACCATCTAGACATGGCAATGCCTGTGCTTCATCAAAATATTTGTAAACAGCAACCTCTTTTATCTACAGAATGGATCAAATTCTACTCACCATGAGATAATTTTAGAAAGATTTTCCAGAAAGAGGATGTTCTCAGACTCCATAAAATACAGCCTGCCTGCTCTGCTCACAGTTCAAATTACCAGTTGAAACACTATCAATAAAATCAAGTATATATTTTTTCCTTCAGGAAAAAAAAAAAAAAAAAAAAAAAAAAAAAAAAAAAAT
>PPHD01013221.1:0-17487 GCA_002909625.1 Bambusicola thoracicus | reverse complement strand
AATGTAGTTTAAATGCTCTGTAGGTTTGCACTGACTGAACTAGGCCATATTTATACTCCTTTGAGCTGTTACCGTGCTAAATGACTGAGAATGGAACAGGTAATTCAACCTCTTGACTTCTTCGGAATATTCTAAGTTGTAGTTTTTATACTTCTAATTGTGGGTTGTTATAATTGAAGTACTAGATTATAATTGCATAAACAAATGCAGTGCTTCATTCATCATTCTAAATTGTATAAGAATTAAATAATCTCTTTCTATGGTGATGATAATACATTACAGACTTGGATTTTTGAAATGTGCCGGTGAATCTTGAATTCTAGTGACATTAAGAAGAATGTGTGAGATCACAAATTTGAAAGCAGGTTTTATGATCACCAAAATCTTCCTACTAGCTGGAAGAACAGTAATTAGTCAAAACATGTTTACCTTGCTGTTGAAGGAGAATCTGACTTCACTTCCTATGTGGTAACAGCAAATGTTGATGGGAAAAAGAGAGCTATTTACATTGCTTTCTTCTTACTTTTCCAAAATATCTGTAAGCACTGTCACAGCTTCTCTTATATGTGAAGTCTACCCAGGTCATCTTTTCCTTACTCTAAGGTGTTTCTAAATTATCCTTGAAATGATAAATTGCTTCATCAGAAGCAGATGTTTGGGTAGCCTTTTTGTCTGTCTTTGTGCTTATGAAGAAGCATGGTCAGTTGCAAGAATCACGTGCTAAACTGAAGTTTACATGCAGAAACATGTCTCTACTGAACGAAATTAGCTGGCATGTTTGTAAACAGCAAAGAGGTGGTAGATTGGTAATCAGTGATGACAATTCTCATTGCGTAAACGTCTTTCTTCAGCGAGGTGTATTTCAGCTGGTTGGTATAGGTATTAAAAGCAGGCATGGATGCAGTTCTTCACACTGAACTTCACCTTCTTTGACAATTAAAGAAAAGATACCTTTGAACAAATGTTTGTGTGCATGTGTATGTACATAGATGTATACATGCGTATAAAGAAACCTGCCTCATATACCCACCGTTGTATATCTTAATGTATTTTCATGATCTGAATATCATTATTTTATTTTGGAGAAGGATGTTTTGTGATATTCTGAATGATTTATTTATCTGTAGTTCGTTCAGCCTGTGTTTGGCTTCAAATTAAAATTGAATAGTATGTATAAAAGCACTATGGTTACTTAAGCTTAGATGTAAACTTCTGTTTTTACAAAATAGGCGTTCTGCATTTTATCTTGAAATAGAGATGATGGCTTGGATTCCTATTTTGAACATGCTTAAGCAGGTTAGCTGTCTACATTTGTTTGGCTTCAGATGTAAATATTTTTGTAAACTATACAATGCACCAGGGTGCCCTTGAGGGGAAAAAAAAGTTTGCTGTGTTCTGTTTTCTGTAATCAGTTCATCTTCCTCTCTGCTATTTGGTTATCCTTCTGCAAGCTTTTCTGCTTTTTTGTGGCTCCTGCTGCCTTGCAACATTTCGAGTTAAATGGACTCTGAATACCAGCTGAACTGAGTAGAAGCAAAGCTTTCCATCATACCACCAACTATGTGTACTTAAATGGAGGTACCGGTGTTAAGTCAGCTGCGAGGACGAAGTATGAATCAGGTGTTGAGATCTGGTTTATTTGTGAGATCAGGTTCTGTGTGACTACTGTATGTTTCTCATGGTATGTATTCTTTCCCATTGTCTTTTTGGTATTATGCTTCAGGTACAGAAATGCAGCATTGTTTCCATTAAATAGACAGTTGTATGAGTACAGCTATAGGAATTGGTTACTCCAATTGCAGTAACATCCTCGGTTGCCCACATCAACAACACTTCTACTATACTGGAAGTCACACTTGTAGCTTTTGTTTTTTCTTCCCCCTAGGAGTTTGTCTTAAACTGGAAGACAAATCCATCTGTGGAGACGTGATCCAAAGCCACTTCTTGACATTCTGAGCCTCTAGGCAGTATCATTCTTAGGCAATATCTTATATCTTGTTTGTTGACTCGATGACTGCACTATTACATGAAACATGCGTTGGATTTTAAAGATGGTATTTTGTGTGTAATCTTTTAATTGCAAACATCAGGAATAGTTACTGTACGTATTCAGGCAGTGGCATTTTTTTTAGAGCTATGTGTAGTTTTTGCCTACATGTTTCACTATTGCATTCTGAATTGCAATATTTCATTACTGTATGTTTTCTATGCTTCTATCTTTTCTTGCAAGGGGATGTAAAAGTATATCTAACGGCAAAAAATGCCAATTTTCTGTCTCCTTGAGGCATTTTTTTTTGTAAGCGCATTTTACCCTTTTCCTTTTGTTTCTATAGTAACTTTTCATTCACTTTTTACTGTTAAGAATTAGTAGTTTACATTGCTTTGAATGCCTGTATTTTTTTTTTCAAGCACTAAGTATATTCCATAGCAGTAGAAGTTTAAACTTGAGATAGAACATGGCCAGAGCTCAAAGGGTTCCAGTGAATGGAACTACCTCTGGTGAATGGTTACCAGTGCTGTTTTCCAGAGCTCAGTTGGACAGCACCCTCAATAACAACGTGCTTTACCTTTTGCTTAGCTCTGAAGTACCCTGAAGGCAGTAAGGCTTGGTGTCTCAAGGTCTATTCCAACCAAACTGTTCTACTGTCTTCTGTCTTTTTAGAAGGATCTTAATTTCTGTCTCAACACAGGTATAGCCATCTAAAGTTAAACAAGGGAATTTCAGGCTGTGTAAAATTGATTAATTTTAAAAGCAAAGGGAAGTAAGCAGCAAAGAGCATTTGTGATACAGAGAGGTGCTCAGAGGGAAGTTGTTGGAGGGAGGATGCCTTCCAGGATGTTTCTGCTATGTCAGAGTTTGAAGAGATTTTGTGTGCTGCTTATAGGAATTAAGGATTCTGTGATATTTAAAGATATTTCTTGCCTAGAGTGAAATAACTTGTCTTTGATAGTTGTTTGCATGCTTTTGATTGTAAAACATTGTCTGCTGTTAGTTTTAGATCATTCTGTACCCCTATCAGTTTAATGGAAAGCATAATTAAGCTGTTGTGGTTGTCTGGACCACAGACAGCTTCAGACCACTTAACATGGTGATGTAGGCCACGCTTTTGGTAACTGCCACTCAAAAGGATGCATTCGGGCTGTGCCTCAATCCTTAATTCTGTTATAACAGCTTCACGTTTTCTTTAAGTCTTTTTTTTCTTGCAAATGTCAGAAGAAGAACACAATAAATTAACAAACCAGTGTATCTAAAATATATACACAAGCTATGCTGAGTTTTTTATTTTTTAATTCATGTTATATTTTGCATCATAGCAGAGTGCTGTGACAATGGCAAAGACATTCCAGGCTAGAGGCAAACTCATCTGAGAACTGCTAAAATTACATTATAGTACCTTGTAGTTGCTTTTATGTTTGGTTTTTTTTTAACATTAGTTTTCCATTCTATTCAAATATTTCTTAGGACTTGAAACGTTCATTACCAGCTGGACTTGGGCTCTCTGAAACCAAAATAACGTCTCATGACTTTGACAGCACCAAAGAGGGAGTTGTTGAGGCAGGACCATTTCCAGGGAAAGGTAACTTACTTTTTAATCTCTTTCTCTGTTTATAATCTTTAGGTATTTTTAATATGTTCAGAAATTACGCTCACAGCAGCTACAGAACGTTTAGATGTATAGACTGAGGTATATGTTTGTGACAGCCTTATTTGTCTTCGGTAGCTGGAGTGTTAAAATAGAACTGCTGTACTTGTATTATTTGTTAAGGGACTAATAAGAGCTTGGTGTAAAATTTGCCCACACTTGCAGGAAGGGAAGTAGTTTCCTTGAGCACCTTGAAACTGTGTCAAACTGAATGCTTTAACAATTAGACCACTTTGAAAGTCTGTTTGAATATCTATATTACAAGTGTTGTACCAGTTTGAAACATAACTATTCTTTATCCACTGTTCACTTACCTGGAGCAGATGAATTAGTGAAATTCTTCTCTGTTCCCCAGTAGTCTTTCCTTCTTTAATGTAATAGTGCACATAATTTAATGTATTGTCAGGAGCGATAACATCTTGGGTCTCTCCAAGTACTACATAATTAAAATACTTTCTCATATTTTTTCGGCACAGATTCACAGTCATTTAGAGCAGGAGAACTTCAGTTGATATTCTTTAGAACATGTTAAGTCTTGTAAAGTCAATTAAATATTAATTGGTGTTAAACAGTGTGGAAAAAAATGATAAATAAACAAGTAATGTCAGTGTTAGCCATATGTCTAAAAACAGTAGTGCAGTGATACAGTTTGTGAAAGTGATATTTTAATGAATTACGTAGCTTAGTCAATTTCTGAATTTGAAAGGTTTGAAATGATCTCAAAGGAGCAGCTGTGAAAATAAGTCTCTTTGTAGTCACAGATCTAATTTGCATTTTGCTTCATTTCCTGTTTTGTAAAATGTGCTTATGAAAACAGTGATTTACATGCTGTGCTTTACATATATTACAAAGTAAATGCTGTGGTTTCTTTAAGACTGAAATAAGCAAAATAGCTAGCTAAAAACTGGGCAGATGGCAAGCCACTCATCATCCCAGCCTTTCTGTATTCTATTTGCAACGTAGCTCTTGGAAGTGCTAAGTATGTTAGACTATAAGAAAAACAGTATCTTAGATGTGTTTCAAGCTATGCTCATATGTTTGAAATCTAAATGTTCTGTAATAAGTTATGTACATGAATAACGAGCCTTGAACATGTAATTCTGTTTTCAGATTATTCCTAATGTTCTATCCATATCAGACAGAGATATATAGCAGAAGCTTAGACTATCAATCTAGAGGCAAAAATAGAATGATGGCCCTGCTTCTGAATATTCTTTATTCTATGTGTCTTTATTAAGGCTTCATTTTTGAAGGCAAAGTATGCAGTATTGCAGGGAAGGACTTCTAGGATCCAAGAGGTGCTGAATAGTGAAGCACACATGGGGCTGCATTAATAGTGTCAAGTGCCAGGGATTTTTCTTTTAACTGCTTGTCGTTGTTCGCTTCTGAAGTGATTTCATCTTCAGGTCCATAGTAGGATCTGGTAGTCCAACTTTTATGCTTGGATGGATCCACTTGCAGCTGTTATGTAATGTACCACGATTGAAGGTCACAATGATGGCGTCTTTCAATCTCATTGCTTCTGTGTAACGTTGAAGTGTTTTTATATCCCATATGTTAAGATGTTTTGTACCCCATGTTGATAGTGCTGTAGAATGTCTAAAAGGCAAAAGCTGGTTGTTGATTTAGTTACTTCAAGTGGCATTTCTGCTGTTAGCAATAGCTAAGTTCTAGTGCAAAGTGCTAAGGTTTAGACTTTTTTTTTTTTAACCCCCCTTCCCTGTCACACAGTGGTCACTGTCAACCCTACAAAGTATCTCAGATCTTCTCAGCAAAAGTGATGGGAGCTCCCCCCGGTATGCTGATGACTCATGACTGCAGAGGAGAAGCTATCTCATTCTATTTTTTGTTCAGCTCTTGAAAATTCTGTGAGATTGTCACTCTGCATTTATGTGATAAGAAAGAGTTGCAAAACTCACAGAAACCTAAAACGACTTAGGGAGCACACACAGTGCAGGTCATTTGAAGGCGTGCCTTTAAAATGAGAGCAAGTAAGTATTGTTAAGTTCTTCCTTTTGGGAGGGAAGTTAGTCGCCGTAACACCTAATGATTCTTATAATCATCAGGACAGGTTATCGCTGAGTTTTGTGAGTGTGTTTTAAATTTAAAAAGAAAAAGGCAGGTTTAGGAGTAGATGTTGAAGAAGTCTAGTTGAAGTTGGCCCAGATTTCAGAGCCTGCTTTGCCCCTTGATGCTGTGAGAATCGTTCAACAGAAGCGCAGAGTGAAATCTGCCTAAAACTGAAAAGCATGCCTTCATCTGCAGCAGCCATATAAAACATTGTGTCTGGAGTTTTCTGGTGATAGTACGTATTTTACTTACAAAGCTGCCAGTTGTCTTTTGATTACTCTTTTCAAAGAAAGAAAAATTGGCATTGTCACTTGGAAAATAAAATTAAATCACAAAAACTTGGAGTAGTTTTCATGAACAGCTGCACCTTTTCAAAAGCATTCGTGCATCTGTGAATGCTTCTATTTCATGTGTTGCTAAAACAAATATTTCTTTGCTTTGAAAACCTGTCTGTGTAAAAGTGCATGTTGCCTCCTGAGGGAAGGTGGTGGATTTTCATGGTTAAATGTGTCCCCTTTCCAGGTTCCTCAGCATCACCCAAATCAACTGTTATATCTGCCAGCAGCGCAGCAGCTAGCAGACTGGCTGGACAAGGTTGTGATTTAATTATTCCCACAGGTATCACAGCACTGAACGGATAACGCCCTTGTCTCTGCTGACACCGTACTAACTCCTCCATCTCTTCGGTCATTTGATTTACTGTTACTTGGAAGCATAATTTCTAGGGGCTTTTGGCGATCCTGGTTTCTGGATTTGAACTGTTCACTAAGTAATCTCTGCTTCCCTTTCTGTTTGCTACTTTTTGCGCTATAACATTAAAAACCAATCACTACTAACAAACAGTAACTACAATGTGAGTAACCAGGTTCTTTTATTTTGGTTAAAGCTGAAACTCATGGCATTCTTTTTTCATAAAATGTTCATGTTTTCTGGTAAAATGCGGTATGAGGTGGCGATTAGGAATTTCTAACACCCATGCTTGGCTTTGCCATTTGACTCATTTTGTGCCTATGGGCAAATTACTTAACACCTCTGTCTGTTTCCTTCTCTGTAAAAGGAGAAAACGCATTCTGTTACCTCATAAGGGTGTTGAGAGGATTAATTGCCAAATGTTTGCACAGCATTTTGAAGACGTAAAGGACACAGTAGTGCTTGATGTTGAAGGAGTATCTTGAGGCATCTTCCTAAATGGTTTTTCCAGTCACTTATTTACATAAATAACCAGCAGGGCTAAGGTGACTGTAAGTAGCCATCAGGACTATTGAAAGCATGCGAGAGCAGCAATAGGCAGAATTGCTTACGAATAAATTCAAACAACTGCTTTTAAGATGATAGAAGTTGGCTGTTCATACTGTTTTGTATGCTAGGAAATGGCTTTTCAAAAACAAAACGTTGAATCTGTGGTGTCCCGTATTAGCTTGCAAATACTCAGTACAGACACTGAATACATGCTCGTGCACCCTAAACATTTTGATTTGATGCTAGCAGATGTTTCTTTATTGCTGTTTTCACATTGTTGGTGCATGGAATTAATTGTTCCTAAACCGACAAGCTAAAAAAGCCTGAAATACATAAATAAGCTACACTTCCTTACCAGTAGCTAAATGTGTCTGCTGGAAAGGATAATGTTCATCAGAAAGAAAATCTGTTTTGTCATTTCTTTTAGTTATACTCTGTGGCAACAATTTTTGTAAGCTGATAACATTCATTTAGTGATTTGCAGGGTGTAAACAAACTTTAGATTTGCTAAATCCAGGAGAATGTTCAACTTCTGGAATGTTAAAAACACAGATAAAGAACAGGTATCTAAAACTGTTTTAAGGTTGGTTAATAAGCTCCATGCTTTCAGGTAAGCTCACTTCAGCCTATCACCAAGTAAAAGTACTTGAGATGCACATGCTCTATATCTGTTTTTAATATAACTCTTTCTTGAATTCGCCTTGAAAGTGTATGTATTTATCAATGTGTTTACTTTCACCTCATTCTCCTTTTGCATGTGCAGTTGCACAAATCTTCCATACTCCTGCTATTAATCCCTTAAACAAAACAAAAAACAAAGGCCTTAATTACTTGCTTTGTGTCTAACATAGGGGGTAGAGCTCAGCAGAAGAGTGGACCTGTTGTGTTAGATGAAGTAAAGAACCCAGCAATGGAGAAGTTGGAATTAGTGAGAAAGTGGGGCCTAAATACTTACAAGGTATGTGAACTTAAATTTGTGTGTATATATATATATTCTAGAAATTAGTTTGCAACTAAATCAAACTACAGCTTGTGAAGAATTGTGCTGTAGTGTGAAAGGAAGTCACGTGTTGTTTCAGTGAGCATAAATAACAATGTGTATGGAAGGCTTAGTTCTCTTTGTGAGCCTGGATAAAGGTACTGATATAACAAGGAAAAGAATGTTGTGTATCTGATGCTCCCTTCAAAACATAGGACATATAGATTTCAGTATGGAATGTGATTTAGTCATCTTGCTAAGCTGATTGCTGATACAGTTGAATTTTAGCTGATGGAAAAAGTCAGGTGAATCTACAAGTTATAAATTTGCTGATTGCAATTCTGATATTTGTTTTATATTAGCTGTTTTTTTTCTTAGCATTGTAATTGTTGTTTCCAGTTTATGTGTGTTTTACTTTTGTATGGCACTTGTAAAAGTGCTTAAAGCACACCAGTTTGCCAGAAGTGACTCTTCTTAAAACAGCCACGCAGTAAGGAGCAGTTGCCAGGAAATGTATTACAGTCAGGAGCTATGACTAATTTTGAGAAATAGCTTTCTATTGTGGATAAAGCTCAAATGGCAGAGATGCAGACAGCTAGATGTGCATCAGTGGGAGCTACATCAGGCCATAAAGAAGTAAGTCTGTTTTAAAATGTTTTTCTTGTAAAACATAGGTCTGAATCCCTCCAAAGCCTTGAATCCAGGTAAGGACATTCTCCCCACTGAGGGTGTTCAGTATAGTGAATGTAGACATTGCACTCACTAGGAAAGTTTTATGCTGTTTCTTGCGTTAGAATCAGAAATTTGATCCTTTTTATGTACAAAAAGCATAATTTATTTGGTTAAGGGCAATATTTCAATTTGTGGACATACAAGCTTGCCTTGTTTCTCTTCAGAAAGGAAAAATTAGATGACATTTACTTTTTTCTTAGTAGCTATCTTGTAATAGCTAAAAGAGCATTGGTCTTCAGTGAATCTTTCTCAATGACTAGAAGTCTGAAATCTTTAGAAGGATAGATCATTAATGTCTAATCATAATTTCTTCCAATCCGTCTTTCTTCCTAAGGACTTTGGTATGCACTTTTTGCTTTAGGTTTCTGTTTCCAACCTTCTGTTTCTTACCAATCTCAGCCAGTTGGCACACTTATTGCAAGTATCACTCCTTGCCTGCTTTGGCAGTTACATTCAGAAATCGTACCCACCTGTGAAATGGTGATTAAGTATGCCTGTCTGTGTTTTGTATACCTTACCTCTTGTATTCCTTGTCTCTTGTGCATCTCTGTGAATGAGAACAGATATAAGAGGAGGGTGTAAATTGTGTTTAAGCAACTGTTTCCCAGTGAAAAATCATGAATTTTCAAAGGCTGCTTAGCCTTCTCCCTAAGAATATAGCCTTGTAAAACTAGTCTGTTGCCTTTCCAGCTACTGGCCCTCTTCATTAAGAGCTGCCCCTGAGAATCAGTCGTGAACAGGTGGAGAGCCTGTTGATTAAAATTAGGGACCAGACCAATAAGGGGCACCTGCTGGTCGGGGTCCATTACAAGCTAAGTGATCAAGGGGAGCCTGTTGACAAGGCCTTCTTACATCAGCTGCAAGAGGCGTTATGTTTGCAGGCTCTCATCCTGATGGGGGATTTCAACCACCCAGATATCTGCTGGGGAAAACAGCATCGTGACCTGCAAGCAATCCAAGAGACTCCTGTTGTCCACTGATGACAACTTTCTGGTTCAGATATTGGACAGACGTACCAGACAGAAAGTGTTTCTGGAGCTGGTCCTTGCCAGTATGGAAGAGATCATTAGAGGGGTTAAGATCAGAAGCAGCTTGGGCTGCAGTGACTATGCCCTGGTCATGTTCATGATCACAAGGAACACGGGTCTGGCAAAGAGTAGAATCAGGATCCTGAACTTCAAGAGAGTGAACTTGAAACTGTCTCTGAAATTCAGTGAGATCCCCTGAGAAACTGTCTTCAGGGACAAGAACAGAGCTGGTCTGAGGGCACAAGAGCTCGCCATTCCCCAGAATAAAATCAGACAGAAACTGGGCTTATCCAGCTTGGAGAAGAGAAGGGTCTCAGGAGATCTCAGTGTCGCCTTCCAGTACTTGAAGGGAGCTTATTAGCAGCACGGGGACTATCTTTTTACATTGTCCGATGGGATCTTGGGCAGCCTTGTGGTTGGCAACCCTGCCCATGGCGGGGCAGTTGGAACCAGTTGATCTTTAAGTTTTCTTCCAACTGTGAAGCCATTCTATGAGTCTTTCCAATCTTCTCCTTAGTTATCATGAGTTAGCCTCAGAAGGAGATGCTTCTTTCCCATGATCTAATGACAAGAGCTTTTTCTTTTTTCTTTTTTTTTTTTTTTTTTTTACCTGGACTTCTTTGGATGAGAGAAGTTTTTTCAGTTAAGTGTTAATACGGATGCAAATTACAACTCTTCTTTGCTTTCAGTAGTTCTACTAAGTAAGCTCACCTAATTTTTCAGACAACTTCTTAAACTTTAAGGAAGAACATATTAAATCTATTTTCTAAACCTCTTTAGTAGTGGTCTACTAATGAGAAGTATCCAGTAATGTCTCTGTTCATCCTTTCATGTACATAGTTTAAAATAACTTCCTTTAAATTTATTTCTGCTGATTTTTTTTAATTTGACAGAATTGATTTTCTTAATATGCCTTGGATGCCTTCTCACTTTTTAATGAGTGTAATATTATGCTGGACAATGTTTTTATAGGTACTTCTTTAGAACAAAGCAAAACGAAGTTAATATTCTATTTGAATATTAATGTTAATAATAATAATATTATAAATATGCTATTTGCTAGCAAGAGAGTATAGGAAATTGTGTTTATACCAGTCCACTTGTAACTAGTGTAAATGGAAATAGTAGCTGGGTGCATCATCTTAGTTGCTCTTGTCCGGTGTTCAACTTTAGCTTTAACAAAGTAGGCAGAATAAATATTTCAGATGACTAATTCTCATTTGAACTGTTGTCTTTTCAGATGTTTTGCTGTAACTTCTGGGGAAAATATTCCTCTGTACTCTATTTTTACCACCTCCCTCCCTCCCCCCCAAAATTTTACCTCTTTAAGTTATGTTTTCCTCTTGGATTTCCATAGGTATGTGAGAATCAGCTTTTTTTTTTTTTTTTTTCTGGAAAATAGCCAGCATTTACTTAATTTTATTTTTTGTTAAATACGTCATGAGCTTACCAAACTCTTTGCTAAGCTATATTTTCTAATTTCATTTGCAAGCCTTGGCGTTTCTGATGTATTCAATGCTGACATGATTTGTTCTCTTCATAATTTCTGAATCTTGACAGAAAAACCTCCTGGATTAGCTGTGTTCTTTCTTGTTAATTGATTGAATCTAGTGAAATAGTTCAAGTGCTCTGTACCTTCTAATCCAAAGTTTATCAGTTATGACCAACTTCTTCAGCTAAAGCCTTCTTGAGTCTTTCATTTATTTGTCTATTAAATTTAAAAAGTACTGAAAAGTTCTAACAGGTTTTGTAAGCCTGTCTGTCCCCTTTGGAAGTAAGTAAAGACTGGACTAAACCAAATTCCTTGAATTTGGAGACGCTGGAAAATCCAGTACTGTAATGTGTTTTGGGAATGTGAATTAAGATAGGGTTGGTCTTTATGTCTCAGCAAAATATAAGTCTTGTGCTTAGGTGAAGTTGTAGCCTTGACAATTACTTAGTTTCATTGTAATCCTGTTTCCAGCAGTCATTCTTCAAACGTGTAGTTCAGTTTTTGTCTTCAGAGATTAACTCGAATTTAATCATAGCAGCAAATAATCCCTGCTTTACAGGGGGAAGTTTGCATGGCTTTGCCATGTTTCTGCTTTGCAAATTACTTTCAGGCATCAGTCAAGGGAAGCCCAAATACTGTGTTTTGGGAGACTTGCTCTCAGGTTGGTCTCTGGTCTCTGGCAGAAGTGTCACAGTCAATTGGAATGTGGTAGCTGTCTAAGCTGTCACAACCGTTGGCTGGCTGGTTCAGCCTTATAAGGGCAAGACTTGCAGCTCACCATATAAAGAAACTGCAAAGATGTCTGAAAAGAAACGTTCTGAGACACAAGTAGAATTCTTAACAATCAGCTCCATTTTCTAGGTGTGTTAACAACGAGAAATGCATTTTTATGTTTTACATATTTCTTAGTGAAAGTTTTAAGTCAGCTTTAAAAAACATGCTGAAGACTACCCTTCTGTCCATCTTCTGTTCCTTCCTTAAGAAAAGAGATTAAAAAATTTAGACATTCCCAGGGCCTGAATGGAAATTGCAGAAAATAACAGGGATTATCTGGAATTAGGGTAGTTGGCAGACAAAGTCTAAAAGATCATGGAGTAGAAATTGTTATGCAGAACTGGTAATATTCTCATTAATTGCCTTGAATGTTGTGGACTAAATAATTGCTTCTTTTAACTTAATAAGATTCACTGAACCTAAAAAGAGATAAGCATTCTTTTACTTGAGAAACAATTAGTTACGCTCTTGATTTGCTAACTTGAGTATTCATATTAGTAGGAGTTGAGACTTGTCCAACTGTTCTTGCTGAGTCCTGATGAACTTCTAAAGAGTGTGTTGGTTTTTTTTTTCAGTTTGTTGTGCAAACTTATATTGGGAGGGGTGATTGTGAAAGAATTGTGTGTAATTATCTGTCCCTTGAAGCTGAAAATGGGTGTATGCTGTGATGTCTTGGATGTATTTGATTCTTTATAATTTAAATTTTTTTCCAGTGTACACGTCAGATCATCTCTGAAAAACTGGGTCGTGGCTCAAGAACAGTAGATCTGGAATTGGAAGCTCAAATAGATATATTGAGAGATAACAAAAAAAAGTATGAAAATATCTTGAAACTGGCACAGACTCTGTCTACACAGCTCTTCCAGATGGTACATACCCAAAGGCAACTTGGAGATGCTTTTGCTGACCTGAGTTTGAAATCATTGGAACTTCATGTAAGACTTTTATAGTGTTTAAAAAAAAAAAAATGTAATGAAACAGCAGAGATGAAGATAAGCCTAATTGACTTGTGCAGGGTGTATGGTAGTTAGCAGCCAGTCCTATAAACATTTGTTAACAACATTACGTATTCTTTTTGTTAAAAGCATCTGTAATTCATTCAAAACTGTAGGATATCACTGGAGTTATTGTAGTTCTTAAGTGTTTCTAAATGTTTGCCTTTAGCTCATGATTGGACTCAGCAACTGACAACCTTGCTTTGTATAGATAATGCATTTTACTATTCCTTTTTTCTTCTAATGAGATGTTAAAGTGTTCTGGAGCATTACTTCATGTCAATTACAGGATGTCTTTGGGGAAATATGCCTGGCAGTGGGTAGAGTAGGGCACATTACTTCACTTCTGCATGTTTAATGTGAGTAAATGATTTTTCTGTAGTAGAGTCAAGCACTGAGATTTCATCTTGTAGTCTTTTTTTAATCATAATAATGCTGCTAATAGGACTAATTTTTCCTTTTATGTTTGGAGTTTCTGAGCAAGGGAGGCAATCTTCAGATATCTGCATTTGGGTTGTTCTTAAAAGTTGACAAATTTATGTAGCACTGGCACTTTATTACTCATCACAAAACTCTTGTAAAGAAAGAGAAGATAGGTGTTGAATACAAAAAAAAAAAAAAAAGTCGGTTTACTTCTATGTAAATCCTTCTGTACTTCCAGTGTTAAATCAATCTGATACTCTTCCTGATCTCTTAGGACACCAGTATCAAGGGGCTAATTGATTCCTTAGAACATGACTGACGAGAAAGCCCAAATTTAGTTTGTTGTTATTAAATGTAACGCGTTTATTTTTCCCTCTTCATGATTGCCTATTCTCACTGAGTTTTAGGGAAAATGATAGAGTTAATTTTTGTGTAGAAGAACTTTAACCAATAGCTAGTTTAAAAAAAAAAATCAGACTTGCACTGGAGTACAGAAATTTTTAATATTATAGTCTAACAGGTGGAAATTTCAAAATATGCCACTTCTAGCAGGTAAGAAATTAAATCTCCTAAGAGGAGTAGTTTTGAATTATCAGCTGACTCTTGACTCAGGTATGGGTATGTGGTTTGTGGCAGAAGTTAGTGATGTTATGAAGTGCATGCTGAAGCTGGATGTTTCTTCCGAAACCTGGATTAAATCTGGAATCGTGCTCTTGTTTAATGACTGCTTTTTCCATGAATAGCTTGTATTTCTAGTGGGAATACAATTCCTCCAGGTTCTTTCAGCATCTTTTACTGGTCTTGGAATTTGTTTCAGTCATTCATCTCTTATGTAGATTATTGAATGGGGCTGTTCATGAAAATCAAATAAAGGTTTCTGCTGCTGTAATAAAAGTTATCTAACCTTTGGCTCTTGGAGACTTGCCTGATGTTTGTCTGTTTCCTCTCTGTGTTTTCCCTTTGTTCAGTCTGTGCTGTATTGCCATCTGTAGCCTGGCCTATTCTTGAATGTTTGGATAACATTGCCTCTGAAACTTGTGCAGGACTAAAAGTAGAATTTCTGAACAGTTCAATGTTTAGTTTGATAAGTAAAAATAATAATAATAATAACTTGTTAAAGGTAATATTTTTTTATACTTGTTAACAAAATGAGATCTTAATATGGTATCTACAGAGGCATTACTTAAATATGTTCTGCTGTTTCTCTTTTGGATACAAAGATAACTCCTGGTTCCAGGCTCATATGCCTCTAATTATATAGAGTGGTGAATTCCAATTGCAATTGACCTGTGCATAGAGCATGAACTGAGTATAAACTCCCATACAGAAAGGATTTCCTGTCTTTCATAAGAGGTATCTGCAGAGGTCATGGACAAAACTCGAGTTTTATATGAAACTGTGAACCAGTAGAAAGACAGTTTGACTAGCATGTACGCTTTAATGCTGTAGACCACTGCAGTCCCATCCTTCTTACCCTCCTGCTTTGAATTGGTAGTTTTGCTCATTTGTATCTGCGGTAATCTGGGTCACAGGACCAGCTGGAAAGCTGATTGTGGTCTTGCCTGTAGGAGGGAAAGATAGCACTGAATACTGTCAGAGGAACAGTCCTGTTTCTGCTTTTGTCTTCGCCTATATGCTCTTATTCTCTGTGCTGGTGCTTATGTTGCTGTCTAGTTAGCAATGTCAGAGCAAAACCAGCTGAAAAATATTTTTCTTGATTTCAACAGGATCTGTAGTGATCTGGCTGCCTACACACAAGCAGTGTGTAAAAGAAAGGAGACTGAGATATTCTAGCAGCATTTTTAGGCCCTTTAGCTCATGAAAATTTGCCTTAAGCTCTCTTTGTATTTTCTCCCTTAAACTAGTTGTTTCCACTGCATCTCGTTTTCTACTTTTTCTAGAGACTTCTTCCCTTACCATTGTCCATTAGCCTTTCTGTCATGAAGTCATTCATGTTTACATGAAATTCCATTTGGCCTGGGCGCTTCATCTAGACAGATGAAATGAAACTGGGAGAGTACAGCACTTCTGACTCAGCTATTGGCAGGGTGCAAGGCTAAAAAGACCGATTTCCAAATATGTTCCTAGTGTTTTATAATCCTTACAACCAGAAATTGTACTATTTTATGAGAACTCCCATCTGCAGAATATGAAGATGCCATATGGATGACATAAATAATTGGAGTTATTTGGCATCCGTGCATTAGAAGAATTGTTGCAGCCTTGGTCAGTGCTTATGCTGCTGTCAAAAAAAAAAAAGGCAGTAACAATCATATATCCAAATGTGCCCCAAATGCCTTGGAAATAATTTCTCACTTTGAAGTCTGTGGCTAATGTACATTTTTATTTGCTAACTGTTATAATGCTCTGCTTTTTTGGTCATTTACAGCCTATTAAAACATGGTAAGACTTTTTAAATTCAGTGCTCTTTTCCAGAACATGTAAAGAGTAAAACTCACCAGCTAATTAATGCTGTGCGCCCTTGTGAGTTGAGTTATTTTACTGTATTTAATGTAGTGGTATTCCTGTTGGCGTTAAAGAATTACTGAGGCAATCACCTGAGAGATGCTGGATTAGAACAGTGCTGAATGACAATGTAAAAGTTACATTAGAGCTTTTAAGTAGTGTTTAAGATTTCAGAGTTGAAGGGAAAAACCATTCTAAAATAGCATTTAACATCATATGGTATCAAAATTGTAAACAGTACTGTTGTTAGAGAGATTTCATAAAAGCTGAATTTTGTATTGAAACCTTGCACGTTTAATTGTAACTGTATCCAGGCAGAAGTGGCAGAATTTGTATGTCTGTGGTTTTGTCTTTTATATAGTTGCTGATGAATGTTATGATTTGAAATGATGTGCAGTTTTGTTTTCTCTGCTCTCTGTTTATAGGAGGAGTTTGGCTACAATGCAGATACGCAGAAACTTCTAGCTAAAAATGGAGAGACTCTTCTCGGGGCTATTAACTTTTTTATTGCCAGTGTGAATACATTGGTGAATAAAACAATTGAGGATACATTATTGACTGTGAAACAATATGAAAGTGCCAGGTAGCTATTCTATGTCTAGCTATTTTCATTACAAATTAATATTCAGGGAAAATAAGCTTTCTCTCAGTTTAGTTCTTGTATTTGAGCGACTAACGTGTTAGCGATAAACCTTGTCAGAATAACACAATTCTCATATAACTGGGTTTTAAAGTTAGCCACCTCATTACACGTATCTTCAGATGTTTTGTAAATGTTCTGTTGTAGGCGTAATTTTACTTCACAGCTTTATTTCTCTGACAAGTTAGTAGCAATTATTTCCCTGTCTGCTAGCTTAAGGTGATTTTCTATGCCAAGTAACAGTTCGAGATTAACCCTTTTATCTAGCTATATTGTAATTAGTCAAGTTATCTTTGAATGAAAGACAATTTACACTGAGCTTCTTTTGGTGCCCAGTCACATTTCAGTTTTCACGTAGAAGTTGCAGGTTTAGTCTAGAAAGAGGAAAACAGAGGCATTTCTTAACGTGCAAAATAATATCTGGCCATAGATAATGGGTTTCCTGTCCTGGAGTTTACTTTACTCCGGATGCAGTGCAGAACTTTAAGCCAGGCTGCCTTCTTCTGTGTAGTTGGAGTTGTGATCTTTATTGGTGCTTTGTTCTTTTCAGACTTTCAGGTTCATTAAAGAGGATAGTGTCTTTCTTCTAATTTGCTGAATGATGTAGTTAATGCGTATTTATTTTTGCTATTTAAGTCAAAAATTGCTGGTTTCTTGAGTTCTGAAGTTTTTTCCTGCCTTTTTTCATTTCTGTTCTGATGCTTAAGCATTTTTATAAGCAAAGTAGCAAGTTACTGCTTTGATATTTAGTTTAACTTTCAGAAGGCCTGAAAAGTACGATTAACCTCAATGGAAAGAACTAAACTAAAATAAAAAAATCAGTCCATACATTCTTAGGGCTTTATCTTGAAATGTTATACGAAATAAATCTATGATTGGTCTTGTCAGTTATTCTGAACGTATGGTTCTTCCCTCCTGAAATACATTCATGATTTTTTCTTTTCATTCATTAAAGAAAGTGTTTTGTTGCTTTGATAAAGCAAATTATATCTATTACTTATATAT
>PPHD01013220.1:0-17489 GCA_002909625.1 Bambusicola thoracicus | reverse complement strand
TTTTTTTTTTTTTTTTTTTTTTTTTTTACACTAGGGAAAAATGAGAACACGACGAAAAGAATAACTGTTTAATTGGATAATGCTGACTTCTCTTGACTTTTGACCAATAGTGTAATTAACCTTTGTTCCAAAAATCTAATCAAAATAATTCAAGATTTATATTGGGAGTGGGAGAGGAAAGGATGTGGATTTTTGAACTCTGTTGGAATATTACTGGCTCTGCATTTAGAACAGACTTGACCTTTCTCAGGCTTAGGTCCTGGGCTCAGTGTTTGCAGGACTTTCTCAATGTTGTTTTTTTTCTTCTTCATTCCTCTCAAAAAGGAGGGAAGTCAACATGCATCTGAGCTGAGAATGGTTTTTAATGCAAAGCTAATTCCTACAGAAAACAAGCTGTTTCTGAGGTGAATGTCATGGAAATAAAATGTTCTGCTCCTTAGATGACGTTGTGGAATACTTGTTCTTGCTTGCATTATGTGGAAAAGATGGATGATACTGATGCATGTGAGACTTCTTTGATATGATAAAGATATATTTCACTGCACTGTTGCACTGTGAAGACATGGAATAGCAAGATCAGATAAGGGGAAATATTTATCTTCTGTCAATTTATAGTAATGTAGGTCATTTTTGCAACTAGTAGCAACACGACTTACCATTTCATATTCAGTTTCATTAAGAACAGAAATGAACATTATATCCATATAATACTTATGCCGTGCAGTTAAGTAAATTTGCTACGAAATGTAATATTTTAGCATTTTATATTCTGCAGGTACTGTTTTAAATATGGTAGCAAAAGTTAGTATGTTAGTGCCTATTTCTGTAATAAGAACTAGCAAGGAATTTTTTAACATAAGGGCAGCGTAGGTTTTCTAACAAAGTTTGAATCAAAAAAAACAATTCTCTTCAAATCCTTAAAGGACAAAAGTAATGAGAAGTTATGTCCTCTTTAGAGGGCAGTCAGTTATGATAAGGAGAGATGCATTTCTGGTATTTGAATACCATTCTTTGCACTGTTGAGGAGAAGTTTAGGGAACATGGAAGTATCAAAAGTGTACATTGCTGATTTTTTCCCTACAATTTTGCATAGTTATTTGCAAGTGAACATCTGACTAGATACAGCAGAGTTCAGTTCTCTTCTAAAATTAGGATGTGTTTACTTAATATATGCTCCAAGAGCTAAGTCAAAAAAAAAAAAAAAAAAAAAAAAAGACAAAAAAAAAAGGCAAAAAAGCGCCTTGATTTCCATGATGTTGGTATCTTGAATGGTTTCTTTAAATAAGCAAAAGCTGTTTGTACAGGGAGACTTTGGGACAGGAGCTTAGAGCAAGTTGTTCCAGAAAGTTCACAGGCGCCTGTTCTTGTAGGACTGGCCCTTGCTAACGCTTCTGCCAAAGTACAATACATGCTGAGGAGTTTTCACTGAAATTTGAAGAAACATGGTGGAATGTGACCCTTCATCTGGAGCTCTTTGGATGTTTCAACCCTATTGAAAATCTAGTGGGTGTTTACCCAGTTGTTGTTTTTTCTCTCTAGGATGGGATATGAGAATTCTTTCAAATGGTAAATAATTGAAGTGTGTTGTTTCCATTAACTAAAGAAAAAGTGTGTGATTGCAGGTCTGAAAGTACACAGCTGGGATATTGGAAAGACAGTGTCTTCAGCTCTTACTCTATGTGTCTTTGTTTATGCTGTTTTGAAATCTACAGATTAAAAAGACTTATAGCAGTGGAAATGAATTATTATTTGGTTTGTCCTAATGCAGCTGAGACTTTGGCAATGATGGGACCATTCAAATGCTTCACTGAAGTGCATATCAAAAGAGTAGTTCTTTTCTTCTTCCCTACAGTGTACCTTTCTGGCTTTTTCTAACTGCACTGATGTGAGTTTCTGCCAGGCACTCAGATACTTACTTAGTCCTACAATTTCTCTTATTGTTCAGAACATGAATAAAATTCATCAGCAGCATAATTTTCTAGTTTAATTTCAATAGAAACATTTCACCCATAAAGAATTAAACTCCATAAATCCATGAAAAAAATAATTGAAATTCATTATAAATTCAACAAGAGAAGAGCTTCCCACTGGAAACAATGATTATTTTTTTTATTAGAGCAATTTTGAACTATGGAGTTGATGTTGTTCTCCAGTGGAGCAGACTGACAACAGTTTAACTTCACTAGCTTCAGTCTTGCTGCTTTATTGCAAGAGATTCAATTTTGCTGTAGATAAGCTACAGTTTTAATGTGCTAGTTACAATTTTTTTTTTCCTAAGGGAAATTTAAATGTAGTTGTTCTTCATTGAAAATACAGATCTGTACCCATACTAACAACAACAACAAAATGTGTATAGATACAATCAGAAAACAGAGACCAGGCTTAGTTTCACTCTTTGAAGCTTGGATAAATGATGCAATTGCACTGTGCGCTGAATGTGAGTATGCCAAACATCCTCCAGAATCCAACTGAGATAATGTATGCTATTACATGTCTTCTCTGAGCTCTATTGGAAAGGTTCAATTTTTCTTCTGGGAATTTGGCACAAAAGGGCAGTGTTTGCTAGTCAGATGACTACTTTTGTAATACCGTGAGCAGATTCTAGGTGTTCAGTCTTCCTCTTCATCACAAAAGTCACACATTCCAAGTCTTTGAACTCACTTGCTCATTAGTTTAAGATCTCCACGAGCCATGAATACCCGCAACTACATGTTTGACAATACCCAGCTTTACTTTGTTGTCTGAGGAAAGAAAGGAATGAGCTTGCCACAGTGAATGCTTTCCTTATATTTCTAGCTGTGTGTTAAGTTGGACATGATTCAGTATACGTAGCCACCATCGAACTCCTGAAGGAAAGCATCAAATACTATTATTGGCTTGGGGACTGCTCTTTTTCAGAATGTACTGAATATATGTTAGAAAACAATTTTCATGGGGATCAGTAAGACTGCTCTTCTGAAAAGACAAATTATTAATTCCTAGTTCAGATGTGTTAAAGTACAAGGAGGATACTGTCTCCATACATATGTGCGTGAAATGCCTTTGTTGTCCCAAAGTAACGGATAAAGTGCACTTTTTAAACTTTCTTGAAAAACTTTTATTAGTCCAACTGATTGTTAGAGTTTTTTGTGATTTTTTTTTTCTTTTTGTGAATGAAGTTTTTTTTTTTATCTATTTCCAATACAGTAAGTTACAGAAGGCACTGATGAAAAGAGGGAGGGGGAAGTCTTTAATATGTACATCTGTACTGTTTTCACCAGCTGAAGAAATGGTGGCCTTGACACCAGTGGATATTACATCAGAAGCAATATGCTGGTGACACTAAACTGTGCAATTTTTCCAGAAAAGAACTTCAGAAAGCGAAGTTTTGCCCACTCTAGTACAAAGTTCCTGGATCCTATTGGCCTACTGAATAAATGCAATCTATATTAATTAGATTATTATAGAGTTATTTGAAAGACCTATTCGAAGGAGTGTATTAATCTTCCAGAAAATAAGCATTTTATAACAATATGTTTTAGTTTTTAGCCTCTAGCCTTATACGGTTTCAGCCCAGATCTAGAGAGATGTATGAAGTAATTGGTTTGGAAAACATGGATCCTTGGTACATTACTATTGACTGATGGGGCAGAAGGTCCCATGGACCCATGCCCCTGGGAAGGGGGAAGATAGAGAGATGGGCCCAGAGAAGAAAAACAGTAGCAATGAACTAAGGGGAAAAAAATCAATTTATTTAATATGATAGCAGAATGCAAGATAACACAATATAATACAATATAATTGGAATCGATGCTAATAAATCAAAGAAATGAGAGAGTGTTCAAAAACCAAAAGCCTTACTCTAATGCTGTAGGTGAGATGGCTAGGGAGCATGCAGCAGAGATGAGCAGAAAGAGAGACAGTCCTGTGATTCCCAAGCAGTTTTGTCTTTACCTCTGAATGGAAAATGGAAAAATGGAAAGCAGAAACAAAATAATGAAGTCTTCTGGGAGCTGTAGTTCGTTCTTCTCTTCTGGGACCTAGGTACCCGGAACTATCAACAATCCATGGAGCTGCAGCATTAACTTTTTAAATCCCAGTGCACTACATGATGCTATACTGTGGAATGCTGATAACAAAATCATAAAACCATGATATGTAGTAAACATCCACGAACACAGCAGTTATACCTGCAATGATGGGTCTGGAACCTTCTTAAAAAAAAGATGACTCATTGTCTCTTAGAAGGAATTGCACAGAGTATTACATACTGCTTCTGAGAATTTTGTCCTTGGCAACAACTTCACAGCTACCATTTGGATATTGCTGCAACATAAAATTGTTGCTTTCTTTTGAAGTTGGCACAGATTCACTTTAATGAAATGATAGCATCTCTATGACTCTAAATCAAGCTGAGATTCTTACATCTCTATGCTGAGGTATTTGCAAATTTAGTAATTTTGATTTAGGTTTGAGAAAATAGCCTTTTTTTTTTTTTTTTCTGGTAAGTTAAGATACCAGTGGCTGATAGCTTCTATGCTGTTAAATTACACAATGGTATCAATTATATAAGTAAAAAAATCTGACTCAGCAGACTTGTGGAAGAGTAATTTGTGTTGTTTCTCCACATGGAAAACGAGTGGTTCTGTCTCTCAAGTCATGCTTTGATGCAGAAAGCTTGATGTAATGCTTGCTGAACTGCAGCTGTTGTCATGATTATTATATCAGACATACTGTATTAGCGAGACTGTATTTGTTATATGTGGTTATCTGTGTTTAGCTAGCATATGTTATAATGAGGTACTATACAGTGAGAATCACTATGTAGGGTTACATAGTTTCTTGGGAATACTGTTTTCGTTGTTGTTGTATAAGTCAAGTTTTTATTACTTTGCCCCAGCAGATTTTGCTTTTTTTCTCCTGTGACAACTATAGTCTTTTTTGCTGGACTCTGTCCATTGGTGTTGTGGTTTTTACTGGTTTGTACTTATGTCCTACGCTCCCACTGCTTAGCCAGATCTTACCTCTGGTTATTTCCAAAGGATTCTCCGTTGCTGGCTAGTCTTAGGATAACTTCACCATGACTTTGTCTTCTTCCTGCCACATGCCACCAGAGTGATCACACTTACATATGTGGTCCTTTAGCTACCAACAAATCCCTTTCTAGCTTTTTCCTGGTTTGCATGCAACACTCCTAGCACTATAATGGAAGTCAAGTGTAAGAGAGATCTACTGCCTTTCAGCGTACATAGTAATCTTCCTGTAGCAGCAGCACATAGCTATAGATTGTAGAACAGCATAGAAAGAGAATAAGAGTGGGAAGCTTTATACCAGACAGCACCAAGAATAGAAGATCATCACTGCATGAGGAAACAGCGCCATGTTTTTCTGAGTCTATACTTACATGACTGATGTGAAGCAGTAATATATTTTAGTTGTTTTTTAATATTCGGAGATCATAGCTAGTTAGCTGAAGTCTGCCACCAGCATCTTTACACTACTGTGCTTTGACATTTTTTGAGCTTATCTTTGAAATATGTTTGAGGCAATGAAATGAGCCAGAACATAGGCTATCAATGATAGATCTCCGTTTCTTTTCCAAATGTGGAATCTGTATTTAAAAAAAAAAAAAAAAAAAAAAAAGACCTTGAGAAGCAGCATACATGTGTCTGGACTACATCAGCCTCTGGAAGCTATCCACGTGTAATGCTTTATGGTACAGAACTCCAGTGCTTATAAGGTCTGCCATGGTCACTGACTCACAGAGGTCTATGAAGCTGTATCTCCACTAGATGCTTTGGACTTGTTGCTGTTTGTAACATCCCAGACAGCACTGTGTTTTAGAATCTGTGTTTTGTATACCTGTCTGGCTTCAGCATCTTAACTACTGCATGCAATATTAGGACCTTACCACCAGTAGAAAACTGGAAAGACCAGATGTCTCAATAATGGATGTGTTCTAGGACTCTAGTGACTGTCTCCTTTATCTCCTTCCTGCTCCTCTACAGCCAGGGGCACAACTAAGCATCAAAGTGTTTAACACATGCCCCAAAACTTGGTTCTTCACTACTGCCTGTTTTCCTCCATGTTTTTTAGAGACTTACTGTATCTTTTTTGACACTTAGGTCCTGTTTAGCTTTCCAATTTTAGCAGAGTTTTGTGATTGTTTCCAAACAATGGTAATGATCGGTATCTGATCAAAAAGGTTTGAAAGTGTGCTGCTCTCCAGATGATGCCTGCCCTTACTTAACTAACCAAGCGAAACACATTATCTAACAGTCTGTCTAGATAATCATCTCTTTCTGAACTGTTGGCTTGGAGTGATGCGTCAGAGTCAAAATTCACAAAAAAGTATTTTATTCCTGAGCTCTCCACTGTTGTGTATTCAGGCAAACAGTATTGCTCCAGAAAGAGAAAATTTGCTGCCAAGACTGTACTTCACTTGTACCAAGACCAGCTCCACTGGTACTGCTGAAACTAGAAGAGAGGACACGGTCATCATCAGATACAGGATTCAGATTCTATATGCATTTCTCCTCTCTTTTCACATCCCATTGGACCTTGCCATTTTGTTTACTGAAGCCATTCAAACTGTACTGGAAGTCGGTCAGTTTAGAAAAATAAAAATAAATAACTTTTTGTTGGCTGCATCTTGGGAGGATTTTTACAGAAAGAGGCAATATAAGCACAAGCTCTTAAGGTAGAAGGAAATCAAGAAGGTAGTTGGTAACACTGTTGTGTGTCCTTGTCTGTACTGAACAAAATATTAAAGCCACTATGAATTCTTTGCTCTTTTAAGCCAAGAGTCGGGACTGTTACTTCCATGGATTTTCATGCTAAAAAGCATCCATATAAGCAGCTGCATAGAACAAGCTGATTAAAAATATAGAAGCAAGGAGGGAGAGGGAAAGGGAAAAAAAAAATACTGAAAAGCCAAGCAAGCTGCCCTAAGCTGTTTTGTGGTTTCCTGTGACTGAGTCACATCACCTCTAGGTTATATGCTGCTGCTGTTGTTGGCTTTTTGACCTACATATGTCAGACTTCTCATAAAACTGCTCAATGGTTCTGTGTGCTGCCAATCTCCCTCCTTTAGCTAAAGTAAGCAGGAAACTCAAGATGCCCTCCTACCTGGTGGATGGTAGTGGACCAGGTATCTGTAAGGATGCTTGGTTGTTCCAAAGGCAATGTGCTCTCTCCTAGATAGTAACAGTAGATCTTGAAGCTGCTCTGGTTCTCTGTCCTTCATCTGCTGTTAGGTAATACTCAGGATTTTTATCATTTTTTGATAGCCTGTTGTTTTTTTCCAGCAGCCAAGAAATTGTTGTGTGCAGAAGCTTGAGCTCTTCTCTCAAGAAATAGGTTACTCTGTAGTGGGGAAAGTGATCTAAGAGATTCCTTGGAGAGTTCACGTGGCTGGTATTCCTGACCTACCATGGATAAGTAGGGTTAGAGGCTAGTATAACTTGATGAGAGCAGTATATATTTAGGTAATACCTACTAAAACAATTATTCTATCATGTGACTAGTCAGACCTGCATAAGTATTTCACTTAATTGTTAACTGGAGAACTTACTCTGGGTGTGGAAGGGATAAAGACAGAGAAGTACTATGAATAGTATTAGTAATAAATATAATTCAGTTTTAGACTGCGAGCTTATAGCACAAATGTTCATTTTAAGTTTTTAATAACTGACTTGTGTCAAAATATCAGTGTTCTAAAGACAGTTATGTGGAAAAGTGGTGATCTGTTTCTGTATTTTCTTGGAGTCTCTACTGGGTCTTTAAAATGTATTTATCTTAAATAAAAAGATATCCTAAACCAGAAAGGTACACCTTTGTCTTCCCATAGCAAGAAGTTGAGGAAAAATATGAGGTAGCAGTGGACTTAAGACATAATACAAGTGTCTAGGGATCTATATCTGCTTTTCAGTATTTTAAAAGCAAGACAGATGCTGCATATTTCTTCAGCCAAAATGTTTACCTTTGTTTCTGTGCAGTTTCTGTAAATGCAGAGTAGATAGATATAACTGCTGGTAGAGCATTGTTCTTCTTGTGAACTCTGTCTACCTTAAAGTATGCAAGAAATGAAATTTAGGGGCAATGAGAAAATAAGAAACAAGATTGTAATCTTACAGGTCAGACAAGTAGGCCGGTTCTGGATAGAGTTAACGCTAAGAAAGGAGTGTGTTTGTATGCACATAACCCAATTTCAGCTGAAGGAGTAATTTCTCTTGGAAACAATAAACTTTTTCTTCAGTACCAGAGACTCTAAATATTTGAATATGAGATGTTCTGGGAAAAAAAAAAAAGAAAAAAAAGTAGACTTTTTATTCCAAGTTCTAGGTAGTAGAGTGTGTTGTTGTTTTTAAAATGCTTCTGGTTGCTTGTGAGTTACATACATTGAAATGGTGCAGTGAATAACCACACAGGAATTATGCTGGATGTGGATGTCTAACAGAATGTAGATGAAAAGACACTGAGAAGAAGGGCATGAAATACTTATGTAGATGATTTCCAAATCTAGATCAAGTTGTCCTTCTGATCAGTCAGACGAATCATAGAATTGCCTGGGTTGAAAGCGACCATAACGATCATCTAGTTTCAACCCCCCTGCCATGGACAGGTTTGCTAGCCACTAGACCAGGCTGCCCAGAGCCACATGCAGCCTGGCCTTGAATGCCTCCAGGGATGGGGCATCCACAACCTACTTGGGCAACCTGTTCCAGTGCGTCACCCCCCTGTGTGTGAAAAACTTCCTCCTAATATCTAACCTAAACCTCTCTGTCTTAGTTTACAACCATTCCCCTTTGTCCTATCACTATCCACCCTCTTTACTTTCTCTGTGCACATAGGTATTCTGGGTCATCCTGTGCCTGCACTGGCTGTTGGTTCAGTACCCAGATATTCCTAATTTCCCTTCAGTACCTGTAGTTAAAAAGAAATTTAGGCACTGAAGTGAAGCTTTAGGTGTGTTCCAGTTAGCCCAACAAAGTAACACTAAAGCTAGAAGAGGATGATTTGAACTGCGGAGTCCTGAAGTGGCTTCCAACTTTCTAAACATTAAAACTTTATTGGTTGATACTGGCAGGGCAACTATAAGTAACAGTAATAACAATCATTTTATTTATTGGCTACCCTTCCATCGTTAATGTCCCGTTAGATGCTTCACAAAAGATATAATCTGCTGCTAATGTCCTACTAGGAGCCTCGTAAAAGAAATAAAATATAAAGGCAGTTATATGCTTAATGGTTTATGCTTGTTCTTTCATGTTGATGTAGAAGATTACAGTAAAAGCCCAATTTTGCATCTTCATTGAAATTAATGGAGTTTCAACCACTTATCCAAGATCTGAAACAGGTCCAAAATATGTTAATACTTATTCTTTAGGTTTTGTCAGCTGATGCTGGAACATTGCTGACTGATTTGCAAGGTACCCCAACTGGATTAATTAGAAGAGAAAAATACTGTATTCCCCTCTCTAAATTCTGCTTTCTGCAAAGTCCAGTTGCTATAAAATATCATGTTAGGGAGGCCCCTTTTCCCTATTTTCTGTCTAAATTGCCATTTCTTGTGCTCATTCTTTTCATCTTTTATGTTGTTCATTAAAAATGTTACGTTTTATGCCCAGTATTGTTCACACTCTACAAGTTTTTTATCACTTAGATAAAAGCAATCTACTTGATGCACAGCTGGTCTCCAGTGTGATCTGATTGCTTTTGAGATAGGCCTTAGACACCTAATGCTGTGCAGAACATTTTTGAGCTTTTTCAAATAACTAAATTAAATTACTTGCAGATGATCTTGTTCTATAATGTATTTGAAAAAAGATTTTCGGATTTATGGCCAGTATCTGCTATACTTTTTAACATTTACTAGCATCATGGTCTTTGAATGATCCCAATGATTTCCTGAGGAATTAGGTGTGACTCAGTGTAATCAGTTCCTTGATTCTCCTCTTCTAGTGGAGGGAAGAAATAAGGAAGGCCTTTCACCTCTGGAGGTGAATCACAGCTGTAAATCCTAAGCAGAATTATGCCTCCCTGTCAGTGTAGACTTAGACACCTAATTACTTACAAGATCTCAAAGTTGATGTTTAGCCTCCATGTTTGCTGTTAGGTAGCCCACTCCATGTCTTTCTCTGAATTTTGTTCTCATGTTTCTGATGTACTACTTGTCTTTGAGAGACTATCTGCATCAGTCCAGTTAGGATTTTAGTGGATAACGAAACACCTCACCATTAGGTATTGGAGCACCATTTTTCTTCCTTGATTTAGCCTTAAAAAATAAGACTTGGGGCATTACACTCTAGTGTGATTCTGATTTCATTGTACATCATTTCCTTGCTTCCAAAACAAAGTTCTTAGTGGAAAATATTTTTGCTTTTGTCTTACACCCTAAGAAAATTTTATATAGTCCATGTTCATAATAAGGCCAACAGGAGATTTTTAAACTTCTCATGTTGCTTAGTGCACATAATGAGACCATTTATCAATATTTCTACTTTTTATTTAAGTTTTTGTTTGTTTGTCTGTTTTTAAGGCTGCCAACCTGCTTTCAAATGACATCATACATGGGTGGTAACAGTCAACTGGTACCAAACATACTTTCATCCACACTTTCCTAGAAATATATTGCATGGCAGCCTGGTCCCAAAATGATCAAATACTTTCAAATCCTAGGCTATTAAGAATCATGAAATTATGGTTTAAGTTGGCCTTGGTCACCCTGTGGCCAAAATAAAATCATTAGGCTTTTTCGTGGTGGGGTATGTAATTCCTATTAAAATTTAATTAAATTTTTAAAAACTCTTTTAAAACCTATTTACTAAAGTGCCATTCTCTAGGTGAAACTATGGGTTTGGGAATGTTTTGCAGTCTTCTCTGTTGTTCGTTAAATACTGTCTGGCTTTGTCTGTACTTCATCAAAGACATGTAGTAGCTCAAAAGGATTATGATAACTCAAACCCTGTACTTCTGCTCCCCGTGGAAATTAAGCTCTTGAAAAGAAAGCTGTGTAGGTTTTCTTCTTGGTTTATTTCTTAATCTGCCTGTAGCTCTGTCATTACTTTACAGAGTGTTTCAGGACCCCAGGCAAAGTCTGGCGTATTAAAATACTTGATTATGTTTTTCCAGGACACAGTAATTATATTAACCCAATTATTGTATCTTTGTACTTCCTGAGGCTTTTCTGTAGTAGAAGTGTCTATTGCTCTAGATATTGTTCCAGCTTTATCAAATCTAAAGATTGTAGCATTTTTCATTGTTGTGCATGGAACAGGACAAACTTTCTTTCCAAGTACTTATATTTGGCCACTTTAAGAACTGTTTCTTCTGAGTGATGAAGGCTCATCTATCACCAGACACTTGGTGTGGTTTCTTCTGTTACTTTCTCTCTCTCCTTCAGAAATATTTCAAAAATATATGGGTAGCTCTTTAATGATATCCAGTTTTCAAAGTAGAAATGCTTCACATGCACAATGAATTTTCACAACCTTGCACTGCTCTCTGTATCTTAATGTGGCCACAGATATAGATTTAAAGAGATGATAGAGAAGTATCATGTACTCAGTAGCAGACAGTCCTCAAATCTATGGTGTACCAATGTGAGGGTCCTGTGTGACTTAGCAGCAGAGTTCTCCTATCATGGAGAAATGCATGACCAGCAATGGTTCTAGTACCATTATAGTTCAAAATGGAGTTGCCTGTGCTCTTTGAGTTAAATAACAGTTGCACTGAGCAGCAGGCAACATGCTGACACTTGGTAGCTCATCTGTTTTTATGCCCTGTAGAATTCTTCATTTCTAACTTTGAGATAAGATTCTGTGCTAGTCAGAAGAAAAAAACACTTGACAACCAAGGGTCTTTCTTTAATGGAGAAGCCTGACATAATCTGTTATGCAGCACTGTACAAAAAAGTAATCAAAGTAATTGAAATATATTCCACTTTTGCAATTTATGCATTATTTGGAAAACACATCTGTTTCAGACTGTCTTGGTTTTGCAACCACCTATTCCTGAGAATCCCCAGAGCTGTAAGTTACCTGTACAGAGATGGGGTTGGGATACTGAGTATTTGGAAACAGGGACTTCGTTTTTGATCTTTGTAATAACACCATTTTACAAACATATGCACTACAAAAAGTAAAAAGGTGAGCTTAATAAATATTGAAATTAAACCTGAGACTCTGCTACAAGACAGTAAAGCTGTGGGATCTTTTCTTATAAGACCTCACCAGGCAATGAGAACCATGAAATGTATGTGTGGAAGTGAAAATCTGCTCATGATTTTCATGCCAAACAAGCCTTATATGTGGAAGCAGATAAAGTTATTTTTATTCCCTAGCTGGAAATTATTAGGGTCATCTATTACTCATGAAATAAGGCCTATAGTAAGTTGCTAGCATTGGCAGAGTGTTGACAGTTTTTCATGTAAGCCCTCTATTTTTTTGATAAAACTACTTATTGCACTTTTCAGATTGTATTTATATTTTATCATGTATATTTGTGTACACACATACAAACCTTTCTCCTTATCTTAGAGAACTTGTCCAACACTTTAAAAATAACTTTATGGTAACTGAATTCTGCGCTTCTTCAGACAGCACCGTTTAGGAGATGTCATTTGTTCAGTCTACATGTAGATTTTCTTGTGATTTTTTTCTCATGTGGTATTATTTTGTTTGCTAGTTTTTAATCCACCAACAGAAGTTTTAGAGCATGTGATCAGAAAGGGTGGTGTGCAACACCATTCTCCCTCCTGTCCCCCATTTAGGAAATATGTACTGTTAAAAAATAAAAATGTTTGCAGTCAACAGTATTTTCATTAAGGATTGTTAACAGCCCTATAACTGTTCAGCTGTTGCCAATAGCATTTTCATATTGCACCTTCTGGGGGTTACTATCTTTCTATTTAAAAATAAATAGACTGATAAATAGGCAGACGCACCAAAAAGAGGTACTATTACTGACAAATCCACTATAACTTTCAGCCTGTTAACATAAAACTCCACCACTAAATCTCTCAGGGTAAACTATGCAGAGATAGAAAAGCCCCAAGGTATTAAGAGTGATTTTGATATAAATTCCAATTTTATTTTATGACCATTTTACAGCTGCTTCTAGATATCGTAAACTACAAGGTACAATGCAAATGTTACCTCTTTTTTTTTTTTTTTTCCCTCTGCAGGGTTTCAGGCAGTTGGTTTATTGTGACATGTTAGCAGCATTTTCTCTGCACTTCACATTCATAAGAATGAATTTTAATGAGACTAAGCTAGCAGAAGACCCATAAAGAAGATGCGATTATGTTTTAAGTATTCATAAAAAAGTTATATTAAATTTACACATTTTGATTTTGTCTGTGACAGTCAAAAGAAATAGACTGAGAGCATGTAAGGCCATATAAATGCATACAATTGAAATGATTTCATTGTATGGGCTACGTATCCAGAAAATGCTTCTTGCATTTTGCCCTGAGGGGCAAGATGGAGAAAAATGCTGGAAGTCAGAATACTAACTCCTATTAGCATCACTACTGAGTGACGTTCATTCACACATGGTTGTTGGATAAAAACTTTATTTGGTCACTGAACAGGGATAACAAGTAGCAAACAGTAAGGTGTTATTTTAAAAAACTCATGATGAAATTTTAACTCTGTAAAAGAGTGGCTGTATTAGCCATGTTTGGGATGCTAGTCTGAAATTTGGGGCAGTTCCCATCACAGCTGGAGTATTCATCTGGAAGTGAAGTGATGCTTTCATATGTTGTCAACAAGCTGTGTGTTTGAAAATGAAAAACAAAATAAAGTTCACAAAAAAGACGAGTTATAGTGAAAGAAATTTTACATTCTATACAAATTAAATAGAATGAATTGTAGTTTCCCTAAACATGTTCTATTCTTATAAGCTGCCTTTTTTTTTAAATTACCTCCTTCTTTCTTCCTTTTCAGTTGGGAAATTGAAAATTTATTAAAATTGAAGCTTCATCAGACGCTGAGTATCGTGTTGGAACATAGCAGAGGCGTTTAAACTCTTTTAACCTGTATTAGCAATGGTGCCATTCTTTGCCTGGGTTTCTTGAGCATGTTTTTATGGCAAAAATAGTATGATCTGTCGTAGGGGAAAAAAATGTTGCATAAAAAGAATATGAAATAATTTTAGAAAATTATGAGACTCTTCCTCTACAAGAAATGTCCTCTTTGAGATGAGGTTGTGAATGATGATATATTTTCAATCACCTTGATGTAGTTCCAATAAGTATCAGTAGGTGACTTTTTATCTTCAGATGAAGGCATAATTAATTGACCTCTTTGGCATTCCATGGAAGCAGGATAGTAAATATTAAAAATAAATTACTTGATGTTGTGTACAAGCTCCATGAAAAAGCGAGCAGCATACTCAGTTATTCTTATATTCCAGGCTTATGTCCATGTCCCATAATGTTCAGAGGGCATGTAATTATAATTGCACTAATGTAAGTCAGTAATGCCTATTGGATGGCTATTCTTTCCTGTTCTGATACCCTTCCCTACTAGGATGTTTAAAACATCTGTGAGTTAAGATTTTCCCCTCCTCAACAGCTCCAAAAATGTTTTGATTTTTATCAACTTCTTGTGCATTTTCAAATGCTTTTTTCATATATTTGTTTCAAAAATTCAAAAAAGTAAATATTGTTATGAATATTAAAATCAAACATTTCATTTGCTAATATTGTTTTTTCAGATTTGTTCATCACAAGTTAAGACTTAAATTTCCTATTAAAATAGTTAAAGTCAGCTGAGTACAAATGAGTTCTTTGAGGAATTAAGTCTTTATCTGAATGAGTTGCATACTATGGGGGTATTTTTTATTTTTGGGCATTTTTTTCCTTCCTGTTCTGCTGCAAGTAATTTTTCAGATATATATTGTGACCCTTCTGAAATCTGATGGGATGAAAGGAGGATCAGTAGAAGTTACTGCTCTGATTTAATTTTCATAGGATACATCAGTGGGAGTATGGATTTTTTTTAATCTGGTTTCTTTTCTGATTTCAGTTTTATTGAACTACTTAATTCTATCAATCTATGACAGTATAAAAATTCTGCCTAGTTTTTTTTCCTCTTTCATTCTAAATTTACACAGAGTAGTTAGGTTGTTTGCTTTTGACTTTTACTTAAAAAGAGAAACACCTAGTAACAAAGTTCTATTCAAATCACTTTTAAGATCAGCTTGCTACAGAAGTTCATAGCTATATTATGCCGAGAACAACCCTAAGTTTCTAATGCACATTAAAAACTCTTTTGCAAATTTGAGACTGAAACCTAATAGCACAGAGCATTCGATGTGGAAGTACGTCTGTTCGCCTAGTTTGGTCTTTCTGGTGTCTCAGTCACAGAGAGCAGCCAGTGAATCTTGGACAGTCGATTTATGACCTTTTGAAGTTCTTTTCTTGTCCCACATGGAAGCCTGCCTATTAGCCAGTCTAGACAATCCAGTTTCCCAGTCAAACACATATGCCCTCTGCTCCATGCTGGAGGTCTTTAACATACTCCTGAAAAATTTTTTCCAGCTAATATGTGTATATTTACAGACTGGACACATAAGGAACAAATAGTTTTGCTTTTTAGTCTGAGAGATCATCTTCCCTTGAGGCCTATTAATATTTTTTAACTTTTAGTATAGGATTAATTTTTCATGAGTATAGTTCAGAAGTACAGTTTAGCACAGTATATAAATGTAACATTGTATTTATAAAGTTACAGTTAAAGATTTTATTTTAGGAGAGATTAGAGATCTTAGAAAAGGAACTCTTCATATCTGAGTGTGTAGTGGCAGTTTGACTTCATCCCAAAATTTAGTTGTCTATTGTCATCTTAGCATCTAGATCTAGTTATCTCAAATGTAAGCATTAGTTTTAGAAAACTGGATATTCTTATTTGAAAACATTTAATTCGTGTTTACATAAAGGGCATTCTTGGTGATGCAGGCATCCTTTGACTTAGATAGTAGTTTCATATCAACTAGACTTATTTTTATATATATATATAACAATGCACAGTTTTTGACTGAAAATGACACTCTGAAAACAGGATCTATAGAGGCAGTGATAGAAATTGTTTTCCAGAGCAAACAGTTGAATCATACAGTTACATCTGTTACATCAGTGGTTACATCTCAAATGTCCAAATTGTTTGGAAAAATTACTTTTATAAAGTGTTGCATTCCCAGCTTTCACAGAGAAGTCTATGAAATACCTGACAGCATAGAAAATGATTAGTGATGTGTAGATCATTAATTTTTACAAGAAAAGCAATTGAGCAATATTCGTCATCGTTACAATAAACCAGACTGAACAAGGTGTTTCCTAATGTGCTTTATTCCGAGTAACAGAAGCATATAAAAGGATAAAATGATTCAGTGAAGGAAGGGAGTGCTTAGTGCTTTGGCCCCAGGCTCGCACACCACTGATAGTATTTAACTAAATTGATGTTGTTATGCAGAACACAGTGCTGGGGGGACCCTGACTTTGGTTTATAGAATGATTTATTTTGGTTATAGCTTTTTCTTTTTATATTCAACTTAAGAGAAGCTGAAATCTATGGTTTGCGAACTGGGAGAATGTTGGCTGTACTAGAAGCTCTTTTCATTGGTTTCACCAAAGGGATTTATAATCTCAGCTGAATATTCAGCTGGTGCGTGTAGTTGACAAGAGGGACAGATACTCTGTCTAAGGTTCAGTTTGATACGGCTGATTTCCATTCTTTCTTGTTTATCTTTCTGAGATCCTCATGAAATAAGTAGATTTCTTCGTACTGTAATTTTCTTGGATTATTTTTAGTGCTGTTCTTTGGATAGATGCTGAAACTCACAATAGAATTTAAGGAAGGCTCACCACTGTGCAGCCAGAAATACCTCCTGGTCAAGAGGCAACACACTGTTTCGGTGGTGGTGGCTTTTTTTGTTGTTGGTGGTGGTGGGTTTTTGTTTGTTTGTTGGTTGGTTTTTTGTTTGGTTGGTTTTTGGTTGGTCGGTTGTTTTTATTTTACTTTTAATTTCATTTTTAACAGGTAAGAAGGCATTACAAGCACAGTGCTGAGTCTCATCTTCCTTTCTGTGTGTGTTGTTAGTGCTTACACCTATAGTTCACTCAAATGCTTATACTTTCCTGTTCAGCACTGGGCTGATTTTAGTGAGGCTCATTCTCAAGGACTGAACACAGACGTTTTAATTCTGATTTAGAATCTTTTCATAGGGAGGAATGATACTGGCCTCTCCATGAAAGCTGTTGGTTTATAAGTGATTTACTGTATGGAACAGGGCATGGTTATGCTTTCTTATTTTGAGTTTTTACTTAACTTGTAGCTTTATAAGGCACTGCTTTAATTTGGGCCTATTAAGTGAGACTTAAGTGCAACTTAGTCAACAGCTGGTATCTTGAGGCCTTTTAATATTTTTTTTTCTTTCCCTTGGCTTTTGATATTCTCAATATCTAAGTTAAGCTCAGCTGTAGCTTAAAAAAAAAAAAAAAAGAA
>PPHD01013219.1:0-17489 GCA_002909625.1 Bambusicola thoracicus | reverse complement strand
ATATATAATATAATATATATATATTATATACATATAGTATTTGACAGTGGTTACACTGAATACAGGTGGCATAATTATGTTGCCCACACAGAACATTTTTATGTGATATATATATAAACTAAGCTCAAACCTTGTGTTTGGTCTCATGAGAAAGACAAACCCTTTCCTTGACCTCTGTGGTGGGCATGGATCCTACCATCCTTCTCATATATATCCCTGACTGTGATATCCTCTGACCCTAGTCCCAGTTTCATACTCAGGCACCGACCAGGGAAGTCCTCAGCAATTTCAGGAATCATGAGTATGGAACCTGCAGATGAGTGTTATTGTTCTACTGTATCGTAGAATCATAAAATGGCCTGGGTTGAAAAGGACCTCAAAGATCATCTAGTTTTAAACCCCCCCCCAGCTATGGGCAAGGTTGCCAACCACTAGATCAGACTGCCCAGAGCCACATCCAACCTGGCCTTGAATGCATCCAGGGATGGGGCATCCATAACCTCCTTTGGCAACGATAAAGGGTTAAATCAACAATTACAGCTTTTGTTGGCTTGGAACATATAAATATAGCTACAGTGAATAACAGTGGATAGCCCTATGTAGGTTGGAGAGAATTAAAGCCCATAATGTGTGCTGTATAACTAATCAGTATTCCAGATGGAGTTTGCAAACAGATTTTACAAAATGAGAGCACTACATATTTAATAGGTATCTATACTACACTGAAGAGTTGATTCATTGCTAGAAATAGAGGCATTACATCAATCTCTTGTATGCCTAGGGTGTGCTAATTAGAGCATTTTGAGTTTAAATGAGGAAAGAAAGATACCACAGTCTGCACAAAAATATTCCAGTGTTACTACCTGCAGAAATTAAGGAAGAGTCAGGGTAAGCTATTATTTTTTTATCAGAGTATAGGTTTAATATAGAATTTCTAATTTGGTGGGAGTATATGTGCATGTTTGCACATGCATAAACACATATTCAGACTATCTGTGGATTTGCAGGGATAAAGACAGAACTGCTGGCTTCATGTCGTAGACTGCTTGTTCTATGCTATGAGATGCAGTCTGATGATATGATGAATGGGCTATGTCCCATTTAGAATTGAACAACATTTGTCCTGATGACTGTGCACACAAGCAAGCAAAATAATCTTCTTTTGGGATGTTATTTTAATTAATAGATAGTGGTTTGATGGGCGTACTGTTCAGCTCCTTATTCATGTATTGGAACAGCTGCTAATTAATGGGTAAATATACAGTACAGTAAGCAGTACAGTAATAAATTATCATTTACCAGTTCATGATATTGTACTTCTTGGAGCAATAGCTCTCTCCCTTTATCTTCTTCCAACACTACCATTGCCCATGCCAAAATGATAGCTTTAGATATGTGGGGTTCAGTGAACATCTGCAAGTGCTGTACAGTAGATAACTCCGGAGAACCACGAGTTCACTCTTCTTGTGCATCAGCACAGCAAGTGACATACACTAAAACATGTCTCTTAACCTTACTATGCTTTTAGGTAGATCAAATTAGTGCAAATTTTACCTCAATGAGATTAAAAAAAAAAGGATGAGAACTGCACAGTTTTTTTAGCATTGAATAAATATTGTGACTTTGGCACATGTTAAGATGAAATGCTGCTAAACTTAATTTTAATGTAAGCACACTGAAGTGCTTTAGGAATTAATTACAGAAACAATCTTCTGTTTTCAGTTCCATATGAGTAACTCGTAAACTGAATAATGTATAGTGGATTTTAATAGAATTGAAATATTTAAAATATTTCCATGTGAGAAGACTTACTTTCCACGTTTCTTACCTAATTTTCAAGACATAAAATGAATACATACGATGTGTTTTGCAGCTGACAAAATGTTTGCTAAAACAAACAAGAAAGTGACAGTACTTTTTTTAGGAGGCTACAGACAAATTGCTCAATAAGTAACAAGACAGAACTGATAATTTTTTTTGTTGCACTTTAGAGAAGTTAATAAGTGTTAGTAACTTTTATTCAACAGTATTAACCAATCAAAACACTGTTTTGATGTGTTACACGTTGCTCCCTCAAGGTTAGTACTAAATTTCTAACATGAAAGGGTCAATAATTAACACTTAATTTTGTGGCCAAGAACAAATTATCTTCAGTTTTCTCCATCCTCCTGTTTACTCACTTCAGTAATATAGATCTTAACAGGACTGGTGGGGTATGATACAAACTTGTAAAGTTATTTGTTGCTATTCCCCTGGAGAGGAAATGGCTTAGGATGGCTTTCAAAGTCAGATGAAGGAAGCAAGGACAGAATGGGAATATTGTAGTTTTTTTTCTCTGATGAAAAAGTCCTCAAAACCTGTTTCCAAACATCTGCCAATAATGCTTGCAGGCACACATGCCATCAAAAATTCCAATGGATTAAGTAAAGATGTAGGCAAATCTCACAAGGTAATGATAAATAAAAAACTCTACACTACTGTTTTCCTTTAGAAAATAATTCTGTCATTAAAGCATCAGCTTGCTTCTCTTGAGTACTTTCTCGCAATAAACATATATATCAGAGGGCATGAACAGTCCTTCCTCATAGAGACTGATGAATTGGTTAGATGAACAAACAATGAGGCAGACTGAAGACTGAATAGGTGAGCCTAGAGTGTGGTGATAAGCAATGCACAGTGTAGTTGGAGGTCAGTAGCCAGCAGGGTACCTCAGGGGTTGGTACAGGGTCCAACTCTGTTTAAAATCTTCATTAGGTATCTGGATGATGAGGCATACCTGTAGAGCATAACCTCGGTGACTGATTCACCAGGTTGATGTTCTGCCATCCAGGGAGACCTCAACAGGCTTGACAGATAAGCTGACAGGAACCTCATGCACTTCAGCAACGAGAAGTGCAAAGTCCTGCACGCAAAGAGCAACAACCCTGAGCACCAGCACATGCTAGAGGCTGACTAGAAAGCAGCTTGACAAAAAAGGGGACCTGATGGGGAACAAGTTGAAAATGAGCTAAAAATGTTCCCTTCACACACACACACACACACACACACACACACACACACACACAGAAAGCTAATTGTAACCCGGGCTATATTAGGCAAAGTATTGCCAGCAGGCAAAAGGAGGTGACTCCTCCTCTTTAATGAGCCCATACCTGGAGTACTGTATCCAGTTCTGTGCTTCTCAGAACAAGTGAGACATGGAGTGGCTGGATTTTTAACAGAAAAGTGAATTTAATAGAAGTGTATCCATGCCCCCTTTTGAGACTTGAGCTTAAAGGTTCCTGATTCAGTAGATAAAAGAAAGAACAGTGGCAATTTTATTCCTTCTTGCATTATTTGTGGGAGAAAATTTGTCTTCTTCTGTTTGCTTGTCTACTTATTCTTTATCCTTAATAAATATAGACCTCAAACAATTTCTGAAAGCAAGAACTACAATTGTAGCATTTTTCTAGTGTTTCAAACTGTGGGAGAAGCTCATATACGCACAACTGAAGAATTAGATAGAAAAATGTTATCAAATTAACTAATTTCTATTTATTGCTGATTTTGGTCCTGAATGCTTGTAGAATACTGGATTCTTGCTGCTACCAGCATGGAATAACGGTTGTGTATCTGAGAGCAAATACAGGTAATTAGACAAATACAATTAAAACAATACATAAGCTGCTACTTTTCACTAATTGGCCTGAAGCCCCAAACATGTATTTATACACATTTTACACTGTTCTACACTCTTCCTGGTTTGGAATGTCTTGTACTGTAGTTTTTCCACCATTTTACTCATTATTTTGCTCATGCTGCTTTGAAATGATTCTGTTCACTCTCCCCCTTGTGTGTGATATGTCTGAGTGCTTGGCAAAGATAAGAAGAACACAACTGTTCTGCGTCAGGTTGATTTAATGATGGAGATCAAGAAGACATTATACAAAATTGCAGAACAGAGACTCATTGTTAAGAATTACTATAAAGTAAAGTACCAGAGTATGGAAAAGGGGGAATATGAGTGAACACACTTTCTGAGCAAACAAGACAGTGCTAAGCCATGAATGCTAGGTGTCATTCTAAGACATGCTATTACATGTCCACTGCGTATAAAAAATTATTTATTTGCCTTCCTTTTCTCAAAAGGAGGGCTAAGATTAGGACACAGCTTATAGTTACGAGGATTACTGAGGAGCAACTACCAAGGCATGGGATGGGATTCCCACTGATGGAAATTACTGAGTGAACATTGGACCAATATGTCTTAAGGATGGTATAGGTATGTTCCATGTTGACTTAGTGTGAACGGTTAAAGTTGATTATCTAAGATCTTTTGCCTAAGAAACCTAGGGTGTTATTGAAAGCATTTTATATTTCTGTAAGTAGCTAAAAGTCAAGAAAGATCAACTTAAGGTTATACAGTTTAGTTATTGAAGTCTAAATTGAATCTTTGGTTTCTAGGTATTATGGAGTTGCACAATGCAATTAATCTTGACTATAATAAATCTTTTAGAGTGGAGTGACTTGTTCTTTTATATTCTCTTTCCTCTGACTCTAAGAGACCTTCAGCTGACAAGATAGGTATTTAACTTCTATATGTCCAACTATTGTGAGGGGACTCTCAGCCTAGCACTTTCGATTTGGAGTTTCCTAGTTTGCAGTTTTCTTTCTTAAGCAAATATATGATTTGTGAAAGCAATTCAAAACATCCTTCCACAAATGGATACAGTGAGCTTCCCACCTGGTTTCATCTGAGCCATGCATAAGAAAGAATCAGTCTGGATCACTGGTAATTACATGCTCATGCAAGGCTGTGCTAGCATTGTTCTCTCTCATCTCTCAGCATGTGCTGAAAGTTGATCAGCTGAAAGGCAGCTTTGCTGAAAAATACCTATGGTGGACAAGCGGTTGAATGTTAGCCAGAATCATGCCTTTGCAGCAAGGAAGGCCTAAGGTTTTTCTGAGACTGCATCAAGAACAACATCGTATCATCTGCAGGTCATGAGTGTGATCCTTCTGTTCTATTCAACACTGATGAGTTTGTAACTTCAATTCAGGGTTCAGTCCAAGGTTCCCAAACACAAAGGGACATGGACATGCTGGAGAGATTCTAGCAAAAGGCCATGATGACCTTGGAAGGCCTTGGAGCACATGAGCATGTGGAAAGGCTGAAAGAGATGGCGCTGTTCAGACTGGAGAAAGCTCAGGGGAATCCTATCTGTATGTATAAATACCTGGTTGGAAGAGGAAAGAAGACAGAGACAATTGTTCTTAATAGAGCCCAGGCGTAGGAAAAGAAGCAGTGGACACAAACTGAATCGTGGAGGTTTGCCTGACACCCTGAAGTACTTCTTTACTGTACATGTGAGAAGGTGTGAAGTCTTTATCCCAGCAAATATTCAAAATCTGTCTGGACCTGATCCTAGGCAATTATGCTCTCAGTAGGGCTAGCCAATCCCCAGTGGTGCCTACCAGCCTCACCCACTCTGTGTAATTATGTGATCAAACAACTGCTAATGCACAATAGCGAAAGTATCTAAGTCTCATTGTGGAAAGAATGTAATGTTCTGCAGCTCAGCATTGTCACTGCTTACTTCTGTTTGTACTGAAGTATGACCTTCTTGGATAGAGTGGTTTTGCAATGAGGCCTTCCTACATTTGTGAAAAAGGAAGTTCTGCTTTCTTACAGGGTGTTGTATTTACTACACAGACTGTAATTCCTTTTCATATTAGTAGAGGGAAGATTTACTGGCTCTTAAGACTGAAGATTTACTCTGGACATTTTTTTCCACTCAATTTAAGCAGAGACTCATTAATGTTAGACTGAACAAAACCTGACGCATGATTCTACAGTTTGGCCTCTGGTTACTCATTACCAGTTATGAGGACCTGTCTAATGTTTCAAATTTAAACACTGACTGAAGTCAATTTTAAAACAGTTGCATTGGGAATGTTAACAATTCTGAGAACAATAAAATTTTCTCCCGTTGATTTTATCTGCACTGGATTTAACTGTTGTTAATTGTAACGTCACCATATTGCGTAAATGTAAATTGCAATAGTTCAGAAAGTGTGAGGGATATTATCTTAAATTTAACACTGCTCTTACCTGCTCATTATCTGAATTCATGAACTAAAGCCCTGAGTCTGAGGAGGGCATATATGCACTCCTGGTTCTGCTGCTGCAACACTGAACAGCACAGTGAATATTAAAATGCAGTTTGGGATATAATAATTCCTGGTAGCTACTCTTTTTTACCTTATTCTTATGGAGTAATCAATAGATAATGTGTCTAAACACAGATATAAGTTCATGAATTTGTCTGATCCACACAATTTTCATCCATATATGATTTTATTGAAGATATTTGGTAACAAGACCCAGATTATACTACTCTTTCTGTGTGACATGTGCAAGCGGAGTTGCATAGGGTTTTTGAAATGGGAGACTGATCATACAATTCTTTTCTCTTCCAGAAGATTTAATATTGCTTTAATGTTTGCATGCAGACATATGAGCTTAGCAAGACTGCATTTTAGACATCATTATTATGTATTCAGCTGTCACTTCTTTCTCCCATGTTACCGTGAACTTCCATAGTTCAGCAATGCTTGAATATAATTTTCCTGAACTTTTCTATTAGATGCAGATTCTCATAATTTAATTATTTAGAAACCGTACAAATAACTCAGCTACAAACCACTTCACAGTCTTAAGAGCTTCAGAAAGGCAGACTAACCCCAATGCCCATGAAAGGGACTTTTGATGACAAGCAGCTGAGATGAGCAGCAGTATGAATCCCATGGCAAAGCTAGTATGTATTTGCCAAAACCTACTCTCTAGCAGTCTCTTGAGGCTATGAATGTGAAACATATTAAAACTTCCTACTTCTCAGAATGGTTTTAAATTTACATTTTCTTTGCCAGATGCTCCAGTACAGGTTTTGTCTTCTGTTTTCTTCTTTAAAATTCTATTCCTAAGAATAAAACATTTACATTTTTAGGAAATACTGAGGCAATAGCATACTCCTACAACTAAGAAGTGGGCCTGTCTGATTTCTATGTATCCAATCCTATTACTTTTCTCCATACATTTATTTTAGATATTTTGAAATCAGTTTAAGATATTTTGAATGTGTTTATGGCTGTAAAGTTCCTGTCAGGTTAGAGTTTTGGTTTCTAATATTCTGCAGTTTGCTGATGATTTTCTGTTTTTATACTAATTTAAAAGATTATAAAATTGTAGAACTGTTTGAGTTGGAAGAGACCCATAAAGGTCATCTAGTCCAGCTCCCCTGCAATGAACAGGAACATCTACAGATAAATCAGGTTGCTCAGAGTCATATCCAGCCTGACCTTGAATGTCTCCAAGGACAGGGAAACCACTACCTCTTTGGGCAACCTGTTCCTGTCCCTCACTGCCCTTATTGTAAAAAGCTTCTTCCTTATATCCAGTCTAAATCTCCCCTCCTTTAGTATGAAGGCATTTCCCTTTCTCCTGTCACTGCAGACCCTGCTAAAGAGTCTCTCCCCTTCTTTCTTGTAGCTCCCCTTTAGATACTGAAAGCCCACTATCTGGTCACCTCTTCTCTAGGCTGAACAGCCCCAGTTCTCTCAGCCTGTCCTCATAGGAGAGGAGTTCCGTCCCTTTGATCATTTTTGTGGCCCTCCTCTGGATGTACACTAATAGGTCCACATCTCTCCTTTACTGAGGACTCTACATCTGGATGCAGTACTCCAGTTGAGGCCTCACCAGTGCAGATTAGAGGGGCAGGATCATCTCCCTCAACCTGCTGTCCCTGCTTCTTTTGATGCAGCCCAGGATACAATTGTCTTTCTGGGCTGCAAGGGCACATCGCTAGCTCATGTCCAGATTCTCAACAACCAGACCTCCCAAGTCCTTTTCAGTAGGTCTGTGCTCTGTCCTTACAACTCCCAGTGAGAGTTGCCACGACATAGGTGCAGACCTTGTGTTTGAGTCTTTTGATTGCCATGAGATTCTTCTGGGCCTACTGATCAAGCTTGTCTGGGTTTCTCTGGATGACATCCCATCCCTCAGACATGTTGACTGCACCACACAGCTTAGTGTCATCTTCAAACTTGCTGAGGGTGCACTCAAACCCACTGTTGATGTCACTGATGAAGGTATTAAAGAGTACTTGTCTCAGTACTGACCCATGAGGGATGCCAGTCATCATTAATGTTCATCCGGCCATGAAGCTATTGACCACCACTTCCTAGGTACAATCTCATAACCAGTTACTCATCCACAGAATAGTCCACCTGTCAAATCCATATTTTTCCACTTTGAGAGTGTTCCCCGATAAACACAAAAATTTACATTTTTCTTACTGTGATATAGGCATTCAGCAATGCTGATAGCTTTGCTAATTTATCAGATTATTGCATGAATAAAATGCATTCCATTTTCAAATGTCCCACACCCTTGAATTTAACACAAGTAGTAATAGTTTAAATTGATTCTCTGGCTTATGAGAATACATCCAGTGAGCTAATGCATCTTACTTAACAAGCAGCTACATAGATGAATATACCGCAGTGACTCTTTTATTTGAAATGTGATAATATCATGCATATTTCAAAAACATGTACCTTAAACTTAGTTTTATATTGACAGTCACATAACTTTGTTATAAGTACCCACCAGATAACATAGTAGAGACTGCAAGATTTCTAAGCCCATTTACCATTTAGAAGCAAAGATGAACTAAATTCAAAAGGTTACTGCAGGTGCCAGTGTCTTGTGGTAATATTATGGAATGGTCTGCATTCACAAACTCACAAACATTGCTTTGATTTTCTTGGAGTAATGTGTTTCTTTCAGTAGGTGGTTAAAATAAAAAACTCCATCCGTTCTTTCTATTTTAACTTAAGAGATGTGTCTTGCCAGTTGCTGGAAGAGCATTCGAAATATGCACTTGTACTCTGCAACCTCATCAGGATCTATTCATAAGGTTTATCTTCCATGCCCGTTGAGAAACTGTTTACATTTTGTTTACATCTATGCCACGACTTTGCTTTTGGTGGACTTCTGTATCTGAAGACTTTTTTCCCTCCTTCAGAAACATCCTTGCTCTCTCCTGGGATAATCTACAGCCCCTTTACCAGCTTCATTTCAAGGAACGCTATGAGCTCATACTTGGGATCTCTAGTGAAGCAGTCTCTTGAGTATATATCTAATCTCAGCTCCTACTTTTCCCTGCTTTGCCTGACTCATACTGCCCTGTAGCCCTCACAAACCTGTTCTCATGTCTTCTTTCAGTTAGCTATATCTTCTGGTTTCTCCTTATTAAGTCTTTCCATCAAAAACACTTTCAACTTCCCTCTATTCTGGAAATGGTGCAGAAAAATCTGAAAGGATTCCCTCTTTTCTCACCCCATACTAAATCACGGGGCTTAAGTGTAGACAGCTCTTGAACATTCATTCTTTTATTTTTGACAATCCTGCCCTTTCTGTTCATATTGTCTGCCTAAATTGTAAAGGTCTTTTGGGAAATGGCTGTACATTATGACTGCCATTATAATGCTTAACTTATTGGTAAAAATATAACTATAATAATATGTTGACTGGGATGGGATGAAGCAATTTAAACAGTTGTTTTCTATCAGAAATGTAATTTTATCAAAATGGAAATATTTCCCAGGAAGGTACAGATTTTTATGATAAGAAAGTAAAATCTTTACATTCTTGCACTGTTGAAATATTATATTTCACTTGTATCATTGGCATTCATTTTCTTTAGATACAAACTTTTCATATTATATTAAAATTCTAATTTGTAAGTTTAAAGTACAGGTATCCAGTTGCAGACTATATCATTTTATTGTACTGATATTCTAGTTCTCTGTTCACTTTGGCAACACATTACTTGTGGGCAAAGGGCAGTGCACCCTTACGCTCTGCGCTGACACATCTCTACAAAAAAACATTTGTGATGTGCCATGCTATAGACTCATAGCAATCAAGTGCGCATGGAAGTTAGGTTTTCATTTGATCATGTGAATGGGGACAATGGGATAAGAGTTTTCAGGAATCAAGTGCTGGGCTATGAGAATAATTTTTTTCTGACTTACAGTCTGCTTTCCTCCTGAATCTGTAGAACCTTGGGTTAAGAGGCTGGTAGCTGGTAGGCAGCAAGCTGAATGAATTATTCAGGCACTATAAAGATCTATCCCATAAACCACAGGTTGGCTATGTCAACCTTGGTCTTACAGCATTGCAATACAGAAAATTAAATGAATCAAAATGACATAAGAGAAATGAGGAGTGTTAGTGCTGTGAGATGTCCTTCAGAATGTCTTTTCTATGGGAAATATCTACATGTACGTCCTCAGGCAGATTCAAAATGAAGTTTATTTCATTGAATAAAACATTTTTTGCTGGAGCCCGATTTCTCTGGAATGGAGGCTCAAGTTCTTAATAATCTCCTGTGACGGAGTCAGCAGCCTAGCAGTTAACAGGAAAACCTTTCCTGACAGAATTTAGTTCTCTTGAGCTAAAATGAACTTCTCAATGACAGCTAACAGCAGAAGCTCATTTGTCTTTCTTCTACCATTATGTGGATGCAGTAGTGGCCCAGACTGCCTCTCTGCCCAATCCAAGAAGAGACATTCATAGCCGTAGAAGCACCTCAGCAGTCTTCTTCACAACAGTGAATGCAAAAATACATCATTCTATTTTCTTTAGTGAGGAAAAGGCAATATTTCCGTCTGTCTTTTAACAGTTGTAACAGTGCAGTCTGCTTTCCAAGGATGTTGTTATATATGGTGTATGGGGGCTTTTCCTCCTATTGCTTAAATGATTCTTTGCATAGGTAACTAGAGATACTTCCCACTCAAAAATTTATGCTGTTTTAACAAAAAATAAACACTTATTCTTGCTCAGATTTACTGTTTGAAGAAACCCTGAAACATATGCAGGAATTATTTTTATGTATATGAAGTCTGTTCCGAAAGTAATGCCTCCTATGTTATTATGTTGGCACATGATGTCAGAGGTGCATATTGGAAGTATGGCAGTAGAAGCTGAACCTTCCCACCAATATCCCATTACATTTTGTTGCCCTGTGACAGATGGTAGCAGAGGGGTAGTCTGACCAAATGATGTCTGACACAGAAGTGCTTATGAAGAAAAGGTGTACCACTGAATCCCTCCACATGGAAAAAATTACACCCACTGACATTCTTTGGTGCTTGCTGGAGGTTTATGGAGAGTAAACAGCACATGTCAGCAAAGTGGGGTGGTGAGTGTTGTGTTTCTGCAGTGGCAACAGCGACAGTTGGTGACTTTCACTGGTGCAGGTTGTCATGAACATGGCCTGCAGGCTCTTGTTCATTGCTGGCAAAAATGCACAGCTAACGGTGGTGACTGCATTGAAAAATATTGTCTTGTAGCTGAGAATGTGCTCTATCAAACAGTGTTATTGTGCTCCTTGAATCTGTTTTAGTTTCCATGGAAATAACTGGAGACATTATTTTTGGAGCAACCAACATATATTGTTAGATATATGTATATGATATTTTGCATATATATTTATAAAATATTTGTGTGTGTGTGTGTATACATGTATATTTTACTGCAGCCCCCTCAGTGCTAGGGGTTGGTGATGTTCTGCTTTTTACTTCTAAAACAAGTTACAGTCTTTATTTAATTACATGACTTACGGGGGTAGGTTACTATGTGTAGGTCCGTAACTCCTTCAATTTCTTGTCTGTTGCTTACCTTATAATTACATTATAGACTACTTTTGGTGGGGCTATCATTTTCACATTACATGTAGTGCCTTCTGTAATGGGGTCCTGGTCCATGATTAGATCTGCTAGATCTGCTAGTAGCAAACATTCTAATAATATTCTTTTACTCCCACTGGCTGCAGTTCTCTTTAATGGAGTGTGTCATAGTGGAATCTGATAACTCCCAGTGCAGCAGCAGAGTTGTTGTGGCAGCTCTGGCACCCTTACCTGATGTTTATGAAAGCCTGTGGCTTTTTGATGCCTGTAGCCAAGGCGAGCAGCGAAATGAGGCTTAACATGGGAACTAATTAAAAGGCTGTACTTCAGCATGGTACTGTGTGGAGTTGACTTATTACCTCTTAGCTCAAGTTTCAACTAGTGCCCAGTAAACCCATGAGGAAACAAACACAACCACATTGTCATTTTGATATTGTTACTATTCTTACATGAAGTATTTGCTGAAAGTGGTGGGAGCAATATTAATAGGTACAAAAGGCCACCAGATGTCAGTATGATCTCCGCAATGTAGTGTGATATAATTCACTCACTTCTTTATTAGACAGAATCAGGAATTCTTAATCTATTTTTTTAAATAAAAGTTCTATTTTCTGTGGCTGAAAAAAAAAACAGACAATGATTAAGTGCCTTTTCAAACTTTCAGAAAGTCTTCCAGTTATTACAAAGGGAGGGCAAGAATAAGTGCTGGAGAAATTCTGTCTGCTTCAGACTGGACCTCTGCAGAAAACCCAGACTGGCTCCTGGATTGATAAGAAGCACAAATACTTTGCTGTGACAAAATAGAAAGCTGAATTCAGCTCCCTGAGCAGACAGTAGGCTGCTTTCTTTCTTATATATATAATAGGTACATATATATTTTTTTCTCCAAAGTAATTTAAAAGCTAACATTATCTCCTTCATTTGTCTTCAAATCAGAGGGCTTGGCTGTGGCTTAAGCTTTTAAAGAAATGCTTAATGATGAGATTATGAGAATTGACAAAATCACTAATGTTCTAATATTTAAGCAGATGCTACAAAATTATGTTTATTTGGTCTTCCACTGGTCTGGATAGGATGCTGGAAGAAGTATACTTTCAATCACCAGCCTGTCCCAGAAACTGAGCAGATTTGGTTTAAACAGTCAGATATACAAATTAAATACAATCTGGTTTGGAAGGTAATCAGCAAACTGTCTCCATGTTGATCAACTCTACTGTATGTTTCCACCTGGAAGAACTTAATTAGTGAACAAATATGTGTCCTAAGTATTTCACACATGGAAGTATGTGCTGAAATCATCTAAGCATGCTGGAAAGAGGTATTTCTACACTGAGAAGCTTTGATTTTAAGCAGCCTACTGACTTCTGGAATCTAGAGTAATGAATTAACTATTAATTAAAACAACTATGAACTGTGAATTCATGATCTATGAAATATGTATATACAGAGCTTTAATGAAGAATAACTGTGGAGTTGCATACAGAGCATTACTGAGGAGAAGCCATCTTTCAGTACAGGAGAAATTATTTTAAAAGTACTGGAGTGTTGTAGAACCTTCAGTAAAAAATGTCTGTATGACTATATATATATATATTTTTGTGTGTGTAAAGATTTTTAATTATTTTAATCTCTGCTGACTGTACTTTCCTCCCTATGTTTTCCTTTTCTTCTTTTACACTTTCTGACTGCATATAGTTTATTGTGCATTCAGTTGTCTTCAGAGGGATACGGGGATGTTCAAACAGTGTCGGCTAATGTTTGCTCAGCTTGGAAAATGCAGCACTCAAGATACAGCTACAGGAGTTGTGCCACGTGGAGAGCCAATGACTACAGCTATTTGAATGGCAGACTTTCTATTTTCAGAAGGTTTCAACATTTGCAAAATTTGCCTAGATTTAAGTTGAATGTGTGTTCAAAGTTCTTCATGAAGGGAAGAAAACCAAACAACTCGGTGTTGTTTGAATTCATTCTAAACATTTAATTTAGATAAGATATAAGTAATTCTCTCCATCTTTGCATTTTAGATGTCTATATATTAAGTAAAAAGAATCATAATGAATTATTTTGAATTATGTTTTCAAAATCTTGTACCTTAACAGATCCTAATTCTGTTATGGAATTTTTAGCTTTGTTTATTCATTTTTAATAGATCCAATTTAGCCTTTTTAAGAAGTATCAGACACTATTAAATTCATCATAGTCTCTTAAATACAAAGACTTTGCCTCTGTCTCAGACATCTCTGGGTCCGGGAAGCATCAGGGTGTTCTTGCTCTTTTATTCTTTGCTTTTCCTTAGTCATCTTCTGTCAGCTATTTCTGGAGATAGGATACTGGGTTTGCTAGATTTCAGGCTTGACATAATATGGCCTTTCTTACATTGCTGCATTCTTTCTGTTGAAGATATCTGTTTTTGTAAAATTGCATATTCCACGGGGTCAAATGCCATATAAAGCTTCACTGATTTCTTGTGCTCTCTAAAGTTACTGTTAAGAAAATCTTACTTGCTGTAGTTATTCCATAAAGCCTTAGCTTGAAAATTGTCAGGCTGATTCTGAAAAGAAGGATGAAGTGCTTCCTAGCTAGTTTTAAGTTAGAAAAAATATCTCAAATTTTAGTCTCCTGTTTTGGCTTCTGCATATTACTCCTTCCTTTCTTCTTGGCTCAAAAGTGTATCCTCGTGTTCCAGAACTCAAAGCAATTTAAACCTTCTGACTTACTGTTCCTTAAACAAAGGAAATGTGTGATACCAAACTTACTAATGATTTCTGTTTCGGATAACTTTGGCTTGATCCTGTGAAGTAACACTTGTGCTCCAGGTTGAAAAGAATGAGATGGTGAAAACTCAGTTTTGATGGCATAATACATGAGAGGAACCTGTGTTTGGGAATCAAAACATACTCCACAACGATTTACCAGCACACCTAGAATGACGTGAATGCTGACAGAGTACAAAAGGTAATGTGATGTATTCAAGGACTGGTACCTCCATAATGATTCCCTAAATCACTCCAAAATGCCTCATTCTCTGTCTGGCTGAGCGATGTGGTAAGTTAGGCAGCTACACAGGCAACTCCAAGTCATTCTCAGCTGTGTGTGTAGAATTCTAGATTCTGATTACATGGAGCGGTGAAAGAAAACCAATCACCACCACAAGGCAGCCTGCACCAAAGACGCATGAAACAGAAGCAAAAGGGCTAGGGAGTGGAAGGAAGTAATTGTTTATTCAGTGCACACTGAAGGTGAGCAAGGGGAGGTGGAGCAGCATGCATCTGGATGTGAACTGATCAGTTGCCCAGACAGCAGGAACTCTGTGGGACCATTTATTGATGCTGAATCTAAGGCAGCTGCTCTCACATCCCTTCTGTCCCTTCCAGTGTGATGCACAGCATGGAAGAAAGCACAGTACAGGGCTTCGTTCTCCTGCTTTTCAAGCATGGAATATAACAAAGAACATTGTTGTTTATGAACTTACCTTCATTAGCAGGCTTCTCAAATTCTTCTAAAGTGTATGTTTGGTTAATTCCCTACTTACTCTATCACTTAAATGCAGTAGTAGGCTTTGATCCTAGGAACCTTTAGGAAGTTCCTAGGGATGCAAATTGTTATTATTTCCCGCATAAAGAATGAGGAAATTTGATTTGTAAGGAGGAGTCACATTTGCTGCGTGAGAAGGGAGCTGGCAGAAAAGCTGCACAAAACTGCTCACACAGAAATTGGCAAATGCAGACTGATTTATGTGATTCTCATCCAAAAGCTGAAATGAAATAAAAGCGAATCAGTCATGGAATTACCATGAGGCTGGAAGCTACCTCACTGTTTTTCTGGCACAAACTGTATACTCCTCCTCTTCTTCCCATTCTTCTTTGTTGATTGAGGTCAGTAGCCACGTGGAAAAAGCATTACTTTGGTTACTTTTATGTTTGTATTTAATACTTAAAATACAACTGAAAAATGTCTTAAAAATAAAATTTTAAACTTTGTATTGTTCCATCAAAATGTAGTAAATCTGCGTGTATGAGTCCTTAAGAAGACTGAGAAAAACTCCACATGTATTGGTAATACAGCCTGGAGCAAAACAGAATAAAAGATTCCCACTTGAGTACACTGCTAATTTTTAAGGTATGATAATGTGTGCAATGCACCAAATGGAGCTGCCATCTCCACCAAATGGAGGAAATCTTTTTCCAATTGCATATATATGAAGAAAGAGTTATCTAAGTACAGATCTGGGAATCATGGTGGAATTTCTTTCCACCATGCATCATTTAGAGTTTGTATTTGACACTCAGTAGTCCCCTCTTGCCTCCTGTGCAAATGTTATTTACACTTCTAAAATCAGCAAGAGAGCTTCATATGCAACTTTGCAAGGAGTACCAGAGCTTATTTCAGGTGACACATAAAAAGAAATATGGTTCAGAATACCCTCAAAATGGTTGAATCATACTCATTAATTTAGTACATACTCTTGCTGCTCTGATAGAAAAGTGTTGGTGTTCAGCCGAAACTGATCTTTGGAATACTCATTAAATTAAATGTTATTCAGCTAACTTGAAATGATCAATGTAGCTGAGATTGTAGATGTACTCTGGTGCTTCAAGCACAGATATTTTTTTTCCTATCAGTAGAAAGAAAGAAATAATAGAATTTGGATCCCAGTGTGTCTTAAAATGTGTCTGTAGTTTCGATTTTAAGGGCAGCAAAACATGCTAAACAATTTCACAGTAATTCTTCCTGGTCAGATTGCAGAGTGCTCAAGTGTTTTAGTGTTCTGATTTCCCATCAGTCCCATTTATTCAGTCCCAGAATAATCACAATCCCTGGACACATGAGATTATTCATGCGGGAGTGCTTTGGTTAATAAAAAGTGCTGAATGATGAAAGAGCAATTGCTGAAAAAGTATCTGCTTGGTCCGATCTGCATTCATTTCTGAATGTGTGCTTCTGCCTCCTTGGGAAAACAAGTCAAAAAGCATAACAAGGAGAACATGTGCTGTTCTGACACACTCTGCTTCTTCTATGGCTGTAGAGCTGAATGATGTGTTTATTCAAGCTTTGATTTTGTCAGACATGGTATGCTTTTATTCTTTTTTTTTTTAAATTAAATTTTATCTTTTTTATATTGAGGCTGTGGTTTGTAGGAAACTTACCTGTTTAATACACTACAGGAATAAATTGAGAGGCATTAAAAGAGAGTCTCCACCTCAGGGATTTTGCTACTCACTAAAACTCTGGACAGAAAATGAGGATTTTTTTTTCCCTCAAGATATATTTAGTAAAGCTACTGAAAAGCAAAGTGACAGTACAGGGCTTTCCAAAACTTGAAAACATTACGTCCTTGTATCCCTATGCTAGAGAAGGATGGGTGATGCCACTTTGAGAAAACCTCTATGTCTTTGATGGCTTTTAATGCTGTTTGCTAGCCTTTCCAGGGGAACACTCCCTCATCTTCTGAATTCAAATATTACTTTGGCTCCAAAGGATGTGTCTGTGACATATTTATCCATGATGCTCTATCTATGGGGTCTGGAGCACAGGCCTTATGAGGAGCGGCTGAAGGAGCTGGGATTGTTCAGTCTAGAGAAGAGGAGGCTCAGGGGAGACCTTACTGCTCTCTGCAACTACCTGAAGGGAGGTTGTAGTGAGCTGGGGGTCAGCCTCTTCTCTCGTGTGACTAGTGATAGGACTGGAGGGAATGGCTTCAAGCTGTGGCAGGGAAGGTTCAGGCTGGATGTCAGGAAATACTACTTCTCTGAAAG
>PPHD01013218.1:0-17489 GCA_002909625.1 Bambusicola thoracicus | reverse complement strand
AGTTGACAAAGTGCTTTACAACCAAGATTTGAAAATTGAAAATCTTTTCACTGTTCTAATACACTCCTGTAGACGATCTAAATTAAATAATGGGTAAACTAATGATTAGCAGTATTTCCACAGTACATTTTCTTGTGTGGCAGGTGGCTGTTTCTGAACCTATTAAACGTATTTCCTAGCATAAAAGTACCATCAAGATTTTAATTAGTGCCATTGCTCCTGTTTGGTTCCTTGAGATAAGGATTGTTGAGAGGTGAAAAATACGTGTATTTAAAAATTAACAAATGTTCTCCCTTATTTTTGTTTTCTTGTTTGCTTTGTTTTGAGAGTATGTAATCAGTTTCCTTGTTTCCTTTTGTAAACTTACAGTCGCCATACCTTCCTTTACGTAGTGTAATCAGGAAATCTGAGTTTTTTCTTCAGAGAGGGTAGAATAAAAAGATGACAGTCTGGTCACTTCTGCTGCCTTCAACTGTACTCTGGAATGCTTTGTTTTGCTGAAAGCCTTCATCATAGTCTGAATAGGCTTTATGTGAACTTATTTTCAAATATACACAGTCTGCATATGCATCTTAGAGGCATCTATGTACAGAGACAAAATGCTTTCCAACTATTCCTTTGCCACAGAAGCAGTCAAAGTAAGTCAGCAGGCCTTGTAGGCAAGAAATGTGCACAGTTCGTTTCATTGTTTTGTCTCCTGTGAAGTACACCAGCAAGTTCTACCTGTCAAATTGCCTAACGGGCTACAGATGTCAGCCTGCTTTACTGTACAATTTCCAGTGAGGCCAAGTTTTTTTTTCTGGATCTGATACAAAAACATAGCTTTCCATTGTCTATCTATATATGGATCATTGTATGTGGTGTCTATCTTAAATATAGGATATTTTGTGTGGATACCCTGTTTGATCATAAGAGCCTACCTAGTGAAATCTGAACAAATATGTTAGAATTCAGTTGCATCATCTTGTGCAAAAGCAGGGCTGAGATTTTTCTTCAGGAAAAATAAAAGCATAAAAATAAAAAATTATAAAAGGGGAGTGAGGAATGACAGGTGTTAGTTTTTAAACCTTGGTATCTGACTAACAAAAATACTTGGCAGCAATAAGTATTATTTTCTTTTTTTTAAACTTTGGAGACATTATGATTAATGTTACTTTGTTCTTTGGAATACATTTTTTTTTTCCAATTTCTTTTAACTGCAACAGACTTGCTAGAAATGAATAAGAAGAACATTAGCTCTCACAATTATTTGTATTAAACAGCAAAAGAAATAATTTGTTTATATGGTCTGTGAATGATTTATATTTCAAGCTGCATGTAATTCTTTCCATGCTGACAGGTTGATAGTCAATACCACGCTCCTATATGGATAAAGCTACGTAGCTTACTGAATTTTTCTGGGTGGTGGTAGGGAAGAGAAGCATCATCGAGGCTTAAGTACTGGAGGGATGGAAACGGTTAATCATTTTTACCATCTCTCCTTTGGAACAGCAACAGCCAAGGTAGTACAGACTACAACAGGCCACTTGTTACTGTTTACTGAAGTACAAACAGTGGTAGAAGTGTTTAGTCCTTGGGGAAACTCAGTGATTGAGCAAGAACGCAGAAGTTATTTTGATAAGGCATAGCAGTAGTGTGGCCAAACTGTGATCATCCCTGAGCTTTAGGCAGGCCAAGGATGAAGGCCTCACATGTTTGGTTCTTCCTGATGAACAAAGATAAATTCTGCTAAGAAAATAAACTTGGTATATTGGTCAATTTGCAACAATTGGTGAAAGAATTAAATTGTATATTTTTGGACTTGGCATGAGAAGTTGTGGGAAAATAACTCAGTGTTTCTGACTCTGGCTTGATTTTTCTGTAGATCTGGAAACAGAGCGGAAAATTAATGCATAAACATATTTAACAATACCACGCTGGGTGCTGAAAATCCAAAAAGAAAATTGAAACTGCATGAGAAACAAGAGCACTGTCTTTTCAATTCTGTTTTAGTTTTCAGTGCAAAAAAAAAAAAAAAAAAAAAAATCCAAGAATTTAAGCTTATTAAATAAATAAAAAACAAAAACAAGTTAGTGCAGCCCGTCGTTTTTTCCTTGTGACTCCGCCCAATGGTTTTGGATGCAGGACCATTAATATAAATTTAAGAAGAAATGAATCCTTTTTCCACTTCTCAAAGGATAACCATGTAGCAGCTTCTGCCTCCGGTGGAGCCATCTGTATGGCTTTTGCTACTGAGAGAGAGAATGGGCCAATTCAATTCTCTAGGTATGTTTGAATGGTAGAAAAACATGTGGATAACACATTGATATTGAACTGTTGAAGGAGTAGATAAGAGCCAGTAACCTTTGACAGAAACACGGTGATGAGCAGCTGGGGCTGTCTGTCGATAAGCTCTTCAGCTGGCACAGCTGCAAACAGAAGAGGTTATCTCTGCAGGCCTCAGCTTAATGCAGTTTTAGCTCTGTCATCAAGCTGGCTAGTGCAAGCAACAGAACACACAAGTGACATGGAATGCCAGATGGGCATGCAGTAACCCAAGTACAGAATTGGGGTACAAAGCTAAATACTATTGAGTTGAGGCCCTGCTTGGGACCTGCAGGCCCTGTGGTCAAACAAGCCATAAAACTGAACAACTGAAAGTCCAGGTGTCAGACCTCCCACTTACTCTGCTGTGAAAACAGTCCCTTGGTGCTCTGACTCTGACCAGAGGTTCACAGTTATTTTACTTCTGATAATACTGCTTGCTTTGCAGATCAAGATGCTTATTTTTTTCTGTGCTGGTGTCTTATAGAATCATAGAATGGCTTGGATTGGAAGGGACCTTAAGGATCATTAGTTTCCAAGCCCCTGCCACAGGGAGGGTTGCCAACCGCTACATCAAGTACTAGATCAGGCTGCCCAGCGACCCATCCAGCCTGACCTTGAACACCTGCAGGGACAGGGCATCCACAACAGCCTCCGCTTGACTCTTAGACATGCAAAGCCTGATTTACTTATTTCAAGTTCACTTCCAGAAATACATGCCTGTATAGGAAATTTTGTTCTAAATCTATAGTGCTATGTGCTACAGCATTTGAATCACTTTTAATACATCCACCTCACATGCTGCAGAAATTCGTGTCAGAAATATTTGCAAATCAGACAGCCATGAGTGCAAACATGACTGGATTCATGGCATCAAAAGCGCAGCTCCAGCATTACTAATGGAAACTGCAAATACCTTGGCCTCTTCTCCTCATCTCTGCATTTTTTGATAATATGATATCAGATATAAAGCACGTTCCAAAGCATTGTGTATGTACAAAAGAAAGAAGCAGTTTGCAGTGATGTATCTGGGCCTGTACCTCTAACTCTGTTGTTTTTTTTGTTTTTTTTTTTATAGACTTAATAGTTTTAATGGATTTGAACATTAGTTGGGAACATGTCCCCTAAAACCCAGTGTTTGCTACAATTTGCTTCACGTTCCAGAGTTAATTTGATTCTTATACGTGTTTGGGTTTATGCTATATAGATACAGTTCTTCAAGAATCTCACAAATACAGTTAAAATAATCTTTTTTTTTTATCAGCTGGCTGATACTTCATGAACTGCAGTACATCAATTAATATCAACTGAAAAATTAGCTAAAAGAAAGGGTGGGAAAATGATTGCTTCAGTTTTCTACAGAACAGTTATCTATATCGTCAAGCCACTAAACAAAAACAGCTCCTTGTGGAGAAAAAAATAAGAAATTAACAAAATACATGAAACATCTGAGCACATTACATTGTGCAAATAGAAGAAAAAGATTATAAAATGCAAAACTTTCCATGGTAGCAGTATGTATTTGCTGTTAACTGCACCACTTTAAATTTAATTTACTATTGTTTTCTTCCTTTTTAACTATCAGAAATGTAGAGATCTGCCAAAATTTTGGGAAAAAAAGAACTGATTTTCATAAAACAAACCTTTTGGAACATGTCCATTCAGAGAATGGATGTGTGTATGGGAGAAGAGGAGACTCTCTCTCCTACTCCCTCCATCACTCCATCACAGTCGGTAAGTTACAATGTGGCAAATAAAGGGTGCCAGCAATACAGAAAGAATGTAAAAAAAAAAAAATCATCTTCTAGGGATGACATTCAAGACTGGTTACAAAGGTGTGAAAGCTTTTGCAGGGGCAGTGTTTGATGTCTGTCAAACAGCTCAAAGTCATAACGGATATTCTGTGATTTTTAAGATTTTGACCTAACCTTTTGTCCCGTCTTATGGTTAATATGGCAATAAGAAAACGCTTATAGATTGTAGAAATCCTGTAATTAAACTGTAGGCTGAGTTGATTGGAAATGGAATCTATCAATATAAATGCTCCCATAAGAGCTTTTTAATTTGGGATGAGTTCTACATATCCACAAAATAGATTGCTAACAGAATTTCCGTACTCATAGATTTAGAGTGCAGAATGAGTCGAGTAATGTCTGATTTTAAATTTTGCTACTGGAAGTATTTTTTTCCAGAGCTGATGTGAGCACATTATTGTTGGTTTGTTGTGTGTTTGGTTTTTTTTTGTTTGTTTTGGTTTTTTTGTTTTTTTTTGCCTGTCAGATTAAAGTTGATTCAGTCAAACTGTGGAGTGCCTTCTGTGTAGGCCTTGATAGCAAGTTATTTTCTGTGTAAATCATCATGGTTACTCATTAGGTAAATCTCAAAATTTCCAAGCATGTAGTTCATTGTAATTCATAATCCTCAAAACCTTCATTAAAAGTTTGGGTGTTTATTGATCTGTAATTCTTAGAAACAACTTGATCTCAATGATCAATTGAGAAACTTGATCTCAAAGTGGCAATACATTTCTCTTGCCCATTTGTGCTTGAACAACGAAGGAAACTTGCAACACTTAGTGGGGATAGAAGAGCAGATGCTGATGGGTTTTTAGTGGCTTCTGGTTGACATTAGTGACCTATGTGTCCATTGCATTGAGCTGAATAAGTTGTAAATGCTAGGAACTAAGGAACAATTATATGATTGCATCTTTTCTTTCTCTCTGGTTGCATTAATTTCTGGCAAAGGAAAGATCTGGTGAAGTCATCGTGTTGGTAAATTTTTCCATTGTCCCATGAAGAATTATCAGAAGTTACGTGCTGGCCTCTGATAGGCCTTTCTGACAAGTTGTTCAGTGTATCTTTCATATGTCATGCTCTTTTTCTGAAAATATAAACTCTTGTTTGCTGCACCCTTAGCACTGTAGGGAATGAGCAAAAATTACTGGTGGCTCAGAAGCTTCTACAACCTCATTTGTCAAGAGATCTTTTATTTAAGAATATTGCAAGAGACAATCAAAATTTTAATCAACAGAAATATTTAAAAAGTTGTGATTGAAACATTTCCAATTTTTACACAAAGCTATTGCTTTGCAAAATCATTTTCCCAAGAAAATACAAGAAAACATATAGAAGAAGGGGTGGAAAAAAGTATATGTTGTATAGAAGTGCCATTCTAAGATATTCTCATTTTGGTATCTCCAACAGCTCATCTTTTGCCCTTCAGATGTGCACGAGCCTGCTTATCTCCTTTTCCTGTTGCATTTCAGAATATTCCTATCAACCTTTCTTTTCATTAATGCTGCTGGTATGTCAGTAGTGTAAACTAATGAGGAAATTTCTCTAGACCAAGTGGAAGACGGTCATGGAATGTCACAGTTTTATCATATAATCTTGGCCAAATTCATTATCTCTTTGTATTTTTTCTTTCCCCAACATTCAAAAATAGCTTAATTCCAATACACTATCTGTGAGTCTGCTTGTATTTATAAGTACATTTATATGGTTTGTCAAGTCTACATCACTTTTGATGGAAGAAAGGTAGACAGTGATGAAAAGCAAATACTATTTTTTTTTTCTCAGCCATTAACTTCTGTTTTAAAGGGTGATTCTCTTCAGGGTGGTGATGACTCTCCTTTCTCAGACTCTATTACACTGGAACAAACAACAAGTAATATTGGAGTCTCAAGTGGACGTGTCAGCCTGTGGATGCAGTGGATGTTGCCAAAAATTACTATAAAATTGTTTGCTCCTGATCCTAGAAATAATGGCACAGGTATTCAACATTTTTTCCTTATTTATTATTTTAAATTCCGTACATTATTTCACAAAACAATATTAGCTATTCAGTGCACCTATTAGTAATATTAGACCGTATTTAATACAAAAATAGTTATTTGGATCTATATTTTAAACCAGAATCATAAACTGTAGTCAGGTTAGTGTATGTAATCAGAATTCATCTCTGTTCCTGGCCATAAACTTCCTCTTTCATGTGGAAAGATTATTATATTAAGTTGGTAGTGAGTCAGTTATTTTACTTAATAGAAGACTGCATTTATTGTCTCAGTAGTAATTATACTCCATTGTTATATTATTTAGTAGTATGTTTAGTGTGTGTCCATCTGTAGACATTTAGTTTTAGACTGATATTTTCAAACTGAAATTGACCATAATCATCATAGTATAATTCTTAAGGTCTTTAGAGGTTTTATCTTCATATTAAAAATAGAAACATGCAGTACACAATTATGTTTGGGTTTTTTTAGATTATAGTTTGATTACCATCTGGACAGTAATTGAAGGGAACTTGTATTTTACAAATGTATGGCAGGACAGCTTTTGGTAGGAAACACTTCCTATAACAGTTAAATTTGTTAATCATGTAACTGAAAAAATAAGCAGACTAGTGATTAATTTTCTAAGAGATGTACACGAACATTTGATAAAAAATAATTAAATGTGGGAATGAAATCTCAAGTGTTACATGTCTTTATTTTCACAGGAGTTATGAAAATCTGAACAAAAAATACTATAGATAAGACTCTACACATTTGTTCAAAGAAAGTTTTTGATTACAGTATTTTTTTCTGATTCTTCTCAACGTGACAGTGAATGGATTTGTGCTTTATGACAAATTTCTGAGAGAGCATTATCCTATATATAAACTTAGGTATTCCACGTTTATACCTTACTTATGAACTTACAAGTATTGATAGTTTTAATTTCCTTTGGCTATTGCAGAGGTTTGTGTTGTCAGTGAGTTAGAAGATCTCAGCGCATCGGTGGATATGCAGGATGTATATACCAAAATCAAGTGTAAAATAGAAAGCTTCAATGTTGACCATTACAGAAACAGGTAATTTTTGGAAGTTGTGTGATTATCTTTTCGGGCTGAAAGATGGAAGCACTTTTGTTTTTTTCGCTTGTTTGTGAACTTGAATTTAAGGTTATTGTTGAATTTCTTTTAAATGAGATTGATTTTGATTATGTGAAATGTTGAAATCTAAAATGCATTTTCTTAGAATTATAGCCAATTCCAATGAAATCCATGCCAATCATTACATGTTAGTGTACACATAGCTACTCTGTTGATCCTTATGACAAAAATACTAATTTTACTAAACTTCTGAATGCTGTTTGATGGCGCATTAGCTTTAGCAAATTGTCGATGTTGAATGTTTTATGATGCTGTATTTTCAGATATTAAAAAGCATTTTATACAAATGAAGCTACTCATTTTCCCTGTGGTTCAGCAACACTATAATGCAGGCTACTAAGCTGGTTATCTGTCACCAATGTTAACCAAGCATGAATGTACATCTAGGTAGTTAAATCTACTGAAGTGTCTTGCCACTCAGCAAGTTTTCTTTTTTGCAGCACCAACATAACTGTTTTCAATGAGCATCCAAATGCAGTTTGGTAGAGATACTACACATTCCACCTTGTAGTGCATGATGGCTTTGAGCATGCATGCTAAGAGATACCAGTGTAATCTTTCATCAGCTGTGTTTCTGTGTGCCATTTTAAAACTTAATTGATTACGCTATGAGAGACAAAAATTAAGCAAGCTGCTTTTTGCACAGACTCCGTGGATAACCTTGAGAGAGGATACTTCGTTACCAGGAGCCTAATGCTCCCTAAGAAAACTTTTCAGCTTGGTGGTGTCCTTTTTCATTAAGGTTGTCTTAAAGCTTTTTTATTTTCCTTTTTCATTTTGCTTTACGAAAGTTTTTACTGTTTTCAGTTACATTTCATAATCTCCTCAGAATACCCTTTTCCGTCATTAAATTTCTTTGGACTAAAGCCAAAAGCAGAGAATAGATAAGGTGAATGTTCTGTCTTCCAGGCCAGGGGAAGGCTGGCAGTCAGCACATTTTGAAAGGATCTTTCTGCAGTGCAGAGAAAAGACTTTGGTGAGATTTCTTTAGTAAACTAAGGTGCTTACCTGAAAAATTCTTCTGAATCGACATAGTTTTCTTTATTCTTCTTTGTGTCAAAAAGAGTGATTACAAGAATTACAGTACAAAGCAACACTTTAATTCTTAATAATTATTTTTTTCTAAACAATACTGTGGATTTATAATGTATTTGAATAGAGCTTTTCTTCCACAGTTTGATTCTTGTAATCATTCTTATACTGATTCTACTAAAATTGCCTATTCAACATGAAGGGGTAAGTCCATTTTCTTTTTTTGCAGGATTCTGTTCTATTTTCCTATGTCTTCGCATCCAGCAATAGCTTGTCTTTTCACATAACATTTTACAAAGTTTCTTTTCATATCAATTTTTTATGTCATCTAATTGAATTTGGGCGTTTCAGGAAAAGGTATGGAATAGACTTTGTCTTGCCGTTACACAGAACTGTGAAAGGTTAACATAAACATTTTTTTGCTTATAGCAAATTTAAAAATATATATATATTTTTGTCTTCCATGCCTTGTTCCTTAAGCCTTGGGGAAGATTCGTGGTCTCTGGGGCAATATGGAGGTGTATTCCTTTCCTGTACTGACAAGCTGAACAGACGTACCTTGTTGGTTCGACCCATCAGCAAGCAGGACCCTTTCAGCAATTTCTCTGGCTTCTTTCCTTCTGTAAGAATCTTTTTATATTTTTTTCTCTACAGGACTTCCACTAATAAGTGCTAGTTGGGTTAAAGATAAATAAAAATCTCAATCTAAACTGTTTTTGAACTCAATATAATTATTGCATGTACTGATTATATTAGTTGTATTATTTCCCTCTTAACCTTCATATTTCATAATAAATGTTAGTCAGTTTTGACTAGATGTGGGAATGAGGGTTGGGGTTCACACCCCAGTGTGTAACTGCAGTCCTCTGAATTCAGTAGGATTCCTTGATATTAAAAATAAGCGCATGCAGTACTATATGTTCATACTTAACAACCAGTACTGAACACTGCATTTTGTTCATGTAATTCTGATGTATGTTTGGGCTTTTAAGTAGTTTGTATTACTACCATATACTTTTATGCAACCTTTTACAATTACTTTATATAATTATGTTAATGCAACATGTTCAGTTGCATATTTGTGTCTTTCTTTTGAATACTTGGAACTGTGTGAATTAGTTACGAATATGTCAGTGTGAGATATTAAAAACCCATTTTTTCTTGTTGGTTTGTCCTTGAAAGACTTTAATATATACCGGAATTGGTCCGTTTAACTTGACAAATGAGTGACTCCTGAGATTTTTTTTTTTTATGTTAGTGGAAGTTCTGTGTGATCTGATTTATTTTCTTCATGAATATTGATTGCAATATTTTCTTACTCTATTTGTTTTAGATCTTATAGGAAATTTTACTTAATAATTTGTTTTAATTGTCTTAATCATGAAAAATCCAGTTTTTCAGCATTTAAGCTATGTATTCTATTTATTTAAAAAAGGTGTTTTACTAATGAGGCTTAATGCATTAAATTATTTTTAATCAAATTTGAAGATGCTGAAAAAACCAACTGCTTGCAAAATGTAGTTGCTTGTATTTGTGCTCATGTGATTATGGCTAACATTTGAACAATTACATAGAGTTCTATCAAATATTTTTTTATGTTATTAAAATAATACTTTTCCTAGTTTATTTTTAATTGTTATTTTATTTTGTACTCACTAGACATGTATAACTGAAACCCAAAAGACTTTCAAAAGTAATAATGAAACCTGTAATATGCATCTTCTAGGAGCTAAATATCTAATTGTCTTATTTATCTAGGAAACCTTTCTTTCTAAGTGAAGAAATGTGATATTTGTACAGTGTAATATATCCTTGCCTAAGTGATGTGCTTTGGCACATGATAGAGGTATTCTTTTTAAATAATCAAATTTGGTGAGGGCAAAACCAGCTGAATTCATAGAGTAGTTGACTATGGATGTCTTGGGTATTCAATGTTGATGAAATTATCTCAACATCAGAAGGTTGCTTTAGTACCTATGGTGTTTGCATGTACAGAAAGGATGATGAAAGGGACTAAGATTTACTTCTAAAATGTCTAAAGTGAAAAACAAATGAATATGTAATTGTGAATAAGTATTAGAAAATGGTTGTAAAATTTAGACTGTTCTATGAGCTTTTTTGACTGGTTTTGAGTTGCACGCAACATAAATTGTCAGAAAATAAAAAAGATGATTACTTGTACTGTTAGCTGACAGTGTTGTGAACTATGGACATACTGTGGGATGAAACATCCATTTAAAAATTAATTTTCTTTTGGGATTCAGAGAGGGTGAAAAGTAGAAAATACAGAACCTTCGACATTGTAACTAATTGATGTTGTATGTGTTTTGCAGGAGGTTGGTATTTTATTTAATATTTTTCCCTCAAAACAGGCAACTGCAAAACTTTTAGATGGCTCACACCAGCAACATGGATTTCTTTCTCTAACTTACACAAAAGCTGTGACAAAAAATGTCCGGCACAAACTGATCTCAAGAAATGAACGAAGAACATTCCATAAGCTATCCGAAGGTCACACTGATGGTTCTCCTCACTTTCTTCATGAGATCCTTCTGTCTGCTCAGGCTTTTGATGTGGTCCTCTGTTTTCCTTTGCTTAATGCAATTGCAAGCATTTTTCAAGCCAGGCTGCCAAGGAGTCAAAAGGAGAAAAGGAAAACACCAGGCCAGCCTATGAGGACTCATACTTTAACTTCCCGCAACTTGCCTCTGATCTATATCAACACTGGTGTAATAAGAGTCTTCTTTCCCAAAAATGAGGAAGATCATCATAATGTAGAAGGTACAGTATTTTATGTTAGATAGTTTTGTTACTCAGTCTTGTAGGGAAAATCATTACCTTAGTTACCTTGGTGACATTACCGTATTGACATTTAGCATCTTGGATCTTCAGAATTTTAAGTGGCAGAGGTAGTCATTCATCCTAGGTCTGTGCTGAGCTGCTGAAAAGCATTTATGTATTTATGATTCCTAGCACTACATAGTTTGATAATTAAGAAAGAAAAAAAAAAGTAAATTGTGAAAAGAGAAGGAGAGAATGCAGTTCTGCTGCAGTGATTCTTTTGTCAGTTTTTATTATTCTGGTGCAAGTGCAGTCTTCTATAGATCTCCTGTTCCAGCAGCACATTGCAAGCAGAAAGCGTAGGTCTCGTGTAAGCTGGCACCTTGAAAAATGTTAAATAGTGAATAAGGTTTGATATTCTATTTCATTTTATTAATTTTCTCCAAAATGAACTTTGATATTGTTGACCAGCAGATGGTACAGTTTATCATTTGATTAGGAAGTTTTAGTTGAAGGTACTGAGATTCCCATACATAAGATGGGCTATGGTTATTTACAAAACTGTGGCTAGTGTAAACTGTTCTTTCAAACAACATTAATTAGTCTTTTGATCCATGAATAATAGATTTATTCTTTCAAAAATATTTACCAATCATACATAAAATATATTTTTGTCAATGTTACAGACTTTGTGTATGAATAAACAGATGCTGAGGCTAAAAGTACACCTAGTAACGGCTAGAGGGAATGCAATCACTTCCATTAGCAACTATTCTTCTAGAGATTTTAAAAACAAATTCTAAAAAAATCACTGTATGTTCACCTAGATCCTATGGGTATGTTTTTAGGAACAATAATGAGACAAAAGGGTTGACTGTGACTCATGTTACTGGTCAGAACAACTGTTATGTACCATGGATATATGCTGCAGTAAGACCTTGTTCATCATCTACTGATTAAGAGAGTTTTTTAATCCAAGAAAAGTTGCCCAATCCAAGGTATGATTGCTGCTTTATAGGTAGGGAAGCACTGACCTCAGTTTGTCTTTTAGTCCCTTTGTCTCCCATCCATACCTTATATATAGTTAGTCATAGTTAACAAAACTATCCCCTGCCCCTCAAAGAAAAAAAAAACAAAAACCCTCAAATAATTGTGGTTTATGCATGGGAAAAGAAAACTTTATTTGTGCAGTTAAAATCCCAGCTTGCACTGTGACCTGCAGTACCCAAACGCTATGAAATAATAAAAATAGTAGGTTTATTTTTTTCCTCAGCAGTATCCACACAAACATGCATGAATGCATCCGCACAATTTTATAATGCTTTAGATCCGTGCTTTTTGCAGCAGCAGCAGCTTATCTTCTTTTTGTGGTAGACTTCAGGGCAACAGTCTGTCCTCAGCAATACGCAATGCTGCTTTCCATCAGCTTGATTTAATACAGCAAGTGGTGTTTCAATAAGAAATAAGAAATACTGCATGGCAGCCGCTATAAATAAAAAAAAATGTACACTGCAAAAAACTGATGAGAAGCAGTAAAGGCAGGGAAAACCTGCATCTGGCTGGTTTGGGGAGAATAAGAACTTTTTTCAAACATGTACTAGGAGTAAAATATCAGAAATCACTGTAAAGGACGTGATAAATTTGTTGATAGTGATAAAGAAAAGACGGCATACCAAATAAACGTATGTCCTGCATTTGTAGAAGTGATATATCCTTGTCACATGAGCATGACTCTCTGCTTTGAAGTCTGTCATAACATGTGGTGTGTAACATCCTCCTTGCTTACTATTAAAGAGTCTCAAATCGGTCAGACTAAATAACTTGTGCTCAAGGATCTCGGTCTTCTGAGGTTAATTTTTAACATGCGTGGGCATAGCAGGTTTTAGACAGCTGAAGGTTACCTATTAGAATGAGATGTGTGATGTCCAAATAAAAATAAGGTAGTTTTACTGCTCTCCTTGGAGAACATAAAGGAAAATCTATCACACATTCAGTTTATAAAGAATTACATTATATTTATTACATGATAATAAATACACTTTTATGGAAAATTATTCTTGTTAAACACATCTGATTTCCATTTTATGATGGTTACTATTCTAGTTGGTAAAGTGTTCACAAAAATTTGATATGCTTAGACTTTCCTAAGGAGTTTAACATTGTCTGATGGTATTCTGTATATCCCAGTACGATGTCTGTGGAAATATTAAATGTATTAAAAATAGTTAAAAATCTTAATAAAAATATCAGTTGGAATGAGTCAGTGAAAGTTGTATTTAATTTGAAAGTAAATATTAAGTAATTGCTGTGAGAATTTCCCAGTAGATATACCATTAATGACTCTATAGGCCATGTATCTGGATAATAGAACTTACAGCAATGCTTGTAGAAAATATGCTAATTCTTCAAATATTTAAGTTATGTAAAAGGTTATGCAGACTGCATCTTCAAGATGGGAATTCCTGGAAAGTGGTGGCTGAACAATTACAGGGACAGAATGAACTTACTGAAAAAAAAATAAGGGAGATAGTTGTATTTCTACGTGTGTCGGATGATGGAATATGTCCAATATGCTTTCTGTTATAAAAATGAGTTTTGGTTAAAGTGGAAAGGGTGCTGAAAAGATCTAAAAAAGTTATTCAGGTGTTGAAAGAAGCCCTAGAATGAAGGGTTAAAAGAACGTGTTTTAGTTTAGCCAAGATAAGACTGAGATGAGTGTGTGAAGCCAAGCAAGACTGTGACAAACATTCTTATACTTGGGACTGTAAGGTATTCTTAGATTGTATTTGTACTGGGTAGTGTGGTCATTTTTTCCCCTCAAAGTTTTAAATATTCATAATGACTGAGATTAAGTTTACTACATTATTCCCAGATTTTGAAAAGCTAATTGGAGAACACATGAGTTAATGAATGGAGATACGGATTCATCACCTGCTCCGGGAGGTGGTGGAGTCACTGTCCCTGGAAGTGTTCACAAAACATTTAGATGTTGTACCGATGAACACGTTTTAGTGGGAGATACTGGTGACAGGTGGACAGTTGGACTGGATGATCTTAGAGGCCTTTTCCAACCTTGGTGCTTCTATGATTCAGTGGCTTAGATCACCACTCATTAAATATCAGTTGAAAATATAATTTTTTATATAATATTACCAGTGATCAATTTGTACACGTGGCTGAAATTTGAATATGAAGAAGTGGAACGCAGAGACCTTTCTTCTTGAAGTAGATTGGTTATGGACGTGGAATTTACTGTTGTGTTCTGAAATCTAGTTCATTCTGCATGTGGCCTGTTTCAGATTCTGTAGTTTCAGAGCTTGCGTGTTGCAACTCATACCAAATGCTACTGGGATGGTTGCACTATAATATCCTGCAGGATGATTTTTTAAACCTGTAAAGGACCTAGGCCCATTTTAAAAATGGTGGATGATTTAAAATGCTTACCATGCACTTTAAATCAGCAGGTAATTATTAGAGAAACAGATCAGATGGAAGTCTCTGGGATCAATTATATTTTGGGGGAAAAAAAAAGAAATAAAAAATAAAAAATAAAAATGCTGTTAGAGAAAAATAAAATCACAGACCAGGATTTAGTGTGATAAAACTTTGTTTAAATGACAGTTCTTCTGTCTTTTATGTATCACAGCAACACTATTGATTTTACAGGTGGGTGTTTTCTGGGGGGTGTGGTGGGGTTGTTTTCAGTTGTTTGTTTGGTTTTTTGATTGTCTTTTATTTATTTTTTGCATTAGTTATTGCTTCCAAGCAGAACTGAATCTTTAGCTTTCATTCTTATATAAATATTTTTAATATTTTTAAATTATTTTTTCCTTGCTATGTGCACTTGACTTTTAATCAAATACATATTTTCTCTTCTCCTTACTACAGCTAATCCCACAATTAAAGAAGACACTTTGGTTCTAAAGATTGGGTCTGTCTCTATGGCTCCCCAGGCTGACAACCCTCTCAGTAGAGCTGTGCTCAGAAAGGACATTTATCAGTAAGTGTTGGGGGAAGGGTTTGGTTTTTCATAGTCTCAAAAAAATTCATTTTGGAAGAAGTTAATTGATCAATAAAATGGGTACGTGCAGCCTGTAAAAATACTTTTCACATACAATCTTTTGATATTCAAAACCAGGTTTTTCTGATTTTCTTCACTTGTGGGCTTTCAAATCCATTTAGACAAATCGAGTTCTTCTGTGAAGTGCTGATGAATAACAGAATTTAAATGTCAAGTCGTTGCAAAGCTTACGCTCACAGATGAGAACATTTTCAGAGGCTTTCTTTTATTCAGCTACCAAGTTCACCTAAGAGAAGAGGATTTTTTTGTGACTACCAAAAAGCTCAGTAGCTATAGAGTTTGAAGGAGATAGATCTTAATAATGTAAATGGTAAACATACATTCAAACTGTAAGATTCTTAACGTCATGTAGATCGAAGCTGTAAAGGAAAGCAAACTTCTAAGGAGCTCTTTCCCAGTAAACATACTTTCTGTGAAAATGTCATGCTCTGGATTGTGTCACTAAGTATGTGCAAACCACACTAATCATATATAGGCAGCAAAACTGGTGAACATATGTAATCAACATGATAAAAGTAATATATGATCCTCAGTAGAGTTGGCATTGTTGCCAGACATGAAAGTATGGTTGCAAATAATACCAAGTGAGAAAAGTCACAGAAATACAGATGAACAAGTGTCTTATACTTCCCGTTGGTCTGTTTTTCAGATGTGGCAATATTTTTAACTACTTCATAGTGCTCTTCAATGGAAATTACAAACATCAAAATTATTTCCCAGCAATAAAATATTTACTGCCTCGAAAATGACAGCGAGTTTTACTTTTGTCAAGACCAGGATTTTTTAGGAGACCGTGAAGTATTTCCAGTTTCTTTTCAGATTCCTTAGAAGTTGTAAAATAGTCATTTTCTTCATATTTCCATTTGGAAATGTTTAAAATGTTGTATTTGCTTGTATGTTTACTTATAGTAGCTTAGTAGCATACTTTTTTTTTTTTTTAATTAACCTTGTATCTATTGCTTTCATGAAAAAAATCTTAGAGCATGACACCTACAGTGGTTTACCNTTTTTTTTTTTTTTAATTAACCTTGTATCTATTGCTTTCATGAAAAAAATCTTAGAGCATGACACCTACAGTGGTTTACCTGGGTGGTAAAGCCTGATCCAAATCCAACCATCAGTGTGCCCACAGATATCAGATCTTCCCAACGTTTGTACAGGCTCTCCTTGCTTTTGCCCTGCTCCTCTATGAAAATACTCNTGGGTGGTAAAGCCTGATCCAAATCCAACCATCAGTGTGCCCACAGATATCAGATCTTCCCAACGTTTGTACAGGCTCTCCTTGCTTTTGCCCTGCTCCTCTATGAAAATACTCACATCTGATTTCTGCTTTGAGAGTTGCAAAACTAAATGTAGGTTCTGCTCTTCTTATTACAACTAAAAATTTGTCAGCAAAATCCCCTGTCATGAAGTGGAATTGGCAAGTTCCAGCTGTACTAAGGTAGTTTTTGTCATCTAGGGAAACTGTACTGATCCTTCTGTAGGTATTACAAGTCAATGAGAAAGCAACAGGAGGGATGCCATTTACATCAAGGTCAATGGAGCTCTGCCAGTTAATGTTTTTGAGTCTGATACCTTTGCTGCTCTGGCTTCACCTGAAGTGCTGACATTCCCTGCTTTTCAAACTAGAAACCTCACAACTGCTTAAAGGTTCTGCTCCCCTTTTGCATTATGGGTCTTGGGGTCTTACATATATATAAATATTCTGGATTAGATTTGTGCACTATATATTTGCTTTTCATAGTTTTATACAATTACAGTATTTTATTTTTTACAATTACAGTGCAGTCCTCTATTAGAAACTAAGGCACTGAATTGGTAAAGCGTAATGTCATGCTTCTTGTGTCTGAGAAGTGTCTACCATTTTTAGAAATTTCCTCTAGCTGTTCAGTGAGTGTTCTTCTCTATTCTGAACAGCCGTCAAATGACTAAGTCTTATCTTTTTTCCTTTAATTATCCTATTATACTAGCTGTGGTGTTTTTAGTATACACTGGTGAAGAGTGTCAAGTTACTTTGCAGGATTTTATGAGAGAATGTTAAAGTTGGTAGTGGGTGGTCTTTTGTTTTTGGGAAGAGGGTTACTATTTTGATTTAAGTGAGATTCAGCACTTTCTAGTAATATCAGTGAATATTTTGTATTATGAAATAATAAGATTCCAATTCATTGTTGAAAAAAAAGTTTTTATAATTGCATATTCTTTGATCCAGAGCATGCTGTATTTACAGAAACATGGTTGAAGATGCCCTTTCATTTTCTTATATGATAATCACTCCTTTTTTAGCAGTGGTGTTGAGTAGAGTTCATTTAACATTTTGACATTTTTTCTTTGGAGAACTAGATAATGCAGTGATTTT